>WAAG01050059.1:5410-20682 GCA_013390105.1 Tichodroma muraria | reverse complement strand
AACCAAATAATTTTCACCTGTTACACTTGGAAATAGTTCTCTTTTACTGTAGAGTGCAGACACCAATAAAGTCCAGTTCAGAAAGTTCTGTATTGCTTTCCAGGGAGATTTACACAAGTTTGACATTTATGTCAGAAAAAGTCAGCAATAATCAGGTAGTGAAAATTTCTGAATTAGGATATTTCAGTTAGTAATGTATGGGGACTTCGTATGGCTATTAAGTAAATTGATTCTCCAGAAGACCAATGGAGTATATATGTTTAGAAACTGCTTGTCAAAGCATAGAGCTGCAGGACATTGGGTGTACAAATCAAACTATTATCACTCTTGCCCAAAAGCTCTATTATTAAAGCATTCCAGAATCCCTACAAGCAGCATTGAATTTTTCTACAAATACCTCAGTCTTGAGATATCCCAAGAAAGGCATCCAAAGGAATTCCCTGAGTTGGAATGCAAGTTAGTGTATAGGAAAAGTTAGATTTTATTCAAAACTGAAATTGCTTAATATAAATATAACACACCTTGGTCCTGAATCTGTCAGAAGTCTGAAATATCAACTTCTAATCACTCCCTGTATTTATGCTTGAACCAGTTTTGTTTGGGGTCAAACGTCTGCAGAAATCCTACTGTCAAATTTGACACTGCTTTGAAATCCCATAGCAACTTATACCAAGAAGCTCTGCAGTGAATGCAGGGGCTCCATCCATCAGCTGTCTATGCCAGTGTGACCTTAATTATGTCAAGTTGCAGGGAGCTTCAGTTTTGTTCTACTGTCTTCTTTTACAAACCCACCTTTGCACTGAATGTTCGTTCCATCTCCTCTTTGTAACCTTGAATTTGTTCTTCATGCTGTTTTCTGAGCCCCTGCAGAGCATCTGAGAGCTTACTCTCAAATTCTCTTTGACGGCCAGATTCTACTTCTGCTATCCTGCTCTCATGGACTCTTTTTGTCTCCTTGAGCTCCTAGGAGAAGAAATTTCTCAGAGAATAAAAAAGCCAATACAGTTTGAAACTGGATTTAGTGTACCAGCTTCACAAGTCCTTCCCTGTTGAAGCAGATTTATCATTGAGTACACAGTAATTCATCTGTATGCATCTCTTATTCATCCATTAAGTCTGGCACATCCACCTTGCTGCCTCACTATTGTTTTTCCACCTCACTGCCAACATTGCTTAAAGTAATAAATGTAGTAAATATTTAATTTGTAAGACTAATTCTTTGAACTAGATAGATTCTGTTTGGTTTTTTAACTTAGAACACATGCATATATAGTTCAGTTTCTTTAAGCACTGTTACTTCACCTATTCTTGTTGTAGTCAAAATGCAATAGCAGTTGGTTAGAAAAATTTGAATTCTCTATCAAACCATAGATTTTGAGATTCCTACCAGTGAGAAGGAAGCTGGTTTACATTCATATGTAAACTATTCCTTTAGTTGTATGTACTGACTTCTCTCACAAAGGTTACCAGACACCTCTGAGAAGTGTTAAGGACAAGTTGCTTAAAGGAGATTTAACTTCTTCACTTACTTTAGACTCCAAGTAAACATCTGGAACCATTTAACAGTAACTAATATATGCACTATCACTTACACAAGGTAATATATTGGGATTTCAGTTATCTTTAGAAGAGCAGCCTAAGAAGTTTCTCATATCCCATATACCTATTGGTACTATCCCAGTTAGCACGAGGTGATGTGCTTTCTTGAGCCTTCCTAGTTAGGTGGATGTTATGAGCTGATGGGCTGCCATAGGTTGCTAGTTACCTTTTTAGAGATAAAAGCAATGTTAAGATGGGCTTTAAGTGCATCCAGGGATCATGGACACCTAAAAAGATGCCTTGTTAATAAGCTAAAACATACATCTTCATGAAGGCGCTTCTGGAATGCCATTTCTTCCTGCA
Source organism: Tichodroma muraria (assembly GCA_013390105.1). Classification (NCBI taxonomy): domain Eukaryota; kingdom Metazoa; phylum Chordata; class Aves; order Passeriformes; family Sittidae; genus Tichodroma; species Tichodroma muraria. The sequence goes on along the minus strand of WAAG01050059.1, from coordinate 18,780 downwards.
AAGTTTTCATATGGTTTTCTAGGTCCACCCTCCTCAGCATTTCACTGTGGAGATGCTTTTTAGTATCCTCCAGTGACAGATTCAGCTAGAAAAGACAGACAAAAGGGTTATCAAATTAAGAGGTATTTTTTCAAATTAGGCAGCCAATTTGTTAAAGGTCATTCAACTTAATTACCACAGCAATCAAAACACACTGGTTGAATGAAGTGGTTTACTCTGTATAAGTTCTTATGTCAGTGGGATCCAAGTATCAGCAACAGATAGAATCCTATTTAATTGTTATGTAGACCAGATTTCCCATAAGGCAAATACAGAACAGCCTTTAATCCCACCAGCTAAATTTGACTCCTCAAAGTAGACTTCTGATGAACCAATTGTACTATACATATATATTCCTCCCCTTTACAATTGCAATTATTCCAAACTTCTAAGATAATTTTTTGACACTTAATCCTCCAAATATAGCCTATGTTGACAAACTAATGTACACTTTCAGTATTGTACACTTCCCTGATGTGTCAGAGAATGCTACAAGGACCATAGCAGTACATTTCATCTTGCTTTGACTTTAGAACAAGAAATATTACATCCTGTGGTCATAGAATTAAAGGCACCTACAACAGGTGGAAGTTTTAAGGAAACCACCATCATTTAGCATTTGCTGTAGGAAAGGCTGTGGAAATCTTTTTGTCTACCTGTCACTGTCATAGTTACCAGGCTTTCTCTGCTTTTAAATATCAAAAACTAATTGAGGAAAATCAAGCAAAAAATGCAGGAGCAAAAGCAAAGTTTAGATTCCAATAGCAAGCCTTACACTGAGTACTTGATCCTTTAATTCACGGAGCTCGTTCTCCAAAGTCCGGTTCTCATTCAGGGCTGTTGCTAAATCAGCTTCCTTTGCATTTAGCTGGGCATCAAGGTCTCTCACACGAGCCTGGGCCACGTTTAAATCACTTTCTTTCTTTGAATTCCTACAAGGGAGAGTTTTACACTGTTAACTACAGCTAGTGAGGGAGAGTTTGTTCTCAATGTGTTTCCCTTCAGAGGAGTCCGTGGTTAAACACAGGAGAGGTTTGTCAGGCTCACGGTGAGAGCACAAAACAAACCAGACAGAGCCCTCCGACAAGCCTAATTTGTTATACCAGAGAGATTCCTGACCCATTTTCCAGCTCGTTCAGTGCGAAGCCCATGCGGAAGCCAGCTATTTTCCACGGCATTCCCAAGGGGAGAAGGCAGGGACGGCACAGGCCCCCGGCTGCACAGGGAGGGCTGGGCACGCTCAGCGACCGGGGCCGGACAATCCTTCACGGACACCCCCGCAGCAAAGGCGGCCCCAGCGCCGCGGGGAGCACCTCAGGGCACCCGGGCTGCGGGCCCCGCTCGCCCGCGGCCGAGCAGGCCAGGCCGGGCCCTGAGGGCTGCTCGGGGCGTCCCGCACGGGGCGGAGCGCGGCTGAGGCTGCCGGCCGTGCCGCTCCTCCTCCCCGCAGCACACTGGGAGCTTTGTCCCCCGGAGGCCGCCGGCCGGCCCGGGGAGCTGCCCCGCTGGGGCTTTGCCTCCTGCAGCCCCTCAGCCACGGCCGCGAGCGACTCCCTCCCCTCCCTCCCACGCAGTGGAGGTACAGGGCGAGGGGAGCTTTGCTTTCAGAGGAGAGACCATCCCCAGACCAATACCCAGGTACCACCTGGATGGCCAACGCTCTTCAGTTGCCATTGGCACCGCAGTGGAGAAGTGCGAAGTCTGGAGAAGTCCCCAGACTGCTCCTGGGGAATTATCCTTGCAGGATAATTTAAATCCTGCAAGGATTTAAATTTTAAAATCCTTGCAGGTGCCTGCCCACTATACAGAGTCAAGAGTCCCTGCTCAAAACTCGTATTTGAGATTACAAAGAGTAGAGGAAGTCCTCTATTTTGGTAACACCAGTTCTGCCAAGTGGCAAAGTTGTGTCAACTCATACAATGAGTTTTCCAGTGGATAACTGAGACCAGCTGGCAAGAGTCCAAAGTAATTCTGCAGGATTGATCAGCTTTAGAAAGCTTGAACTGAAAGGAAAGATTGGAAAATACTAAGGGTTGTTTAGTCTAGAGGAGGGAAAAGTGACAAGAGACAGAACAATTTTTAAATACATGAGGAGTGCTGCATAGAGTTAGGGAATGTTTTCCGTGTCCATTGTGGAAAAGACAGGAAGCTCCGGGCTTAAATTGTTGGGAGGAATACATGGGTTCGATGTTAGGGAGAGGAAACTGACAGTTCACCACTGAAGCACACTGCCTGGGGGGGATATTCTGGAATCTCCATCATCTGGAATTTAAAATAAGGGTTACACAAAATCTGCTGGAAGAGATGCAGGTATGGCTGGTTCCAGCACAGGCCTGGGGCATGTGGCTACATCAGGTGCTCGCTCAAGGCCTTTTCTAGCCCTGCTCTTCCAAGGCATTTGCTGATTGTATTGTGCTAGAAGTTATTTATTCTTTACTCAGACTCTAGGAGAAACATAGCTCTACTAACAGTGGAAAACAAGATAATGTGCTGTAGTTTTAGTATTTAAGGTTTCTTTCTTTTCTAAGTATTAATTATTCACCTTCCTTTTGGGGTCTCTGCTACCACTTACTGTAATACATACAATATGAATTATGTCAGTAACACTACATAATATTGACTGTTTCATCCTACAATGATATAAATTTCATTCTGCAATCAAAGTGTGTGCAAAACTGAAATTCCATTAGTATCTGTTTTAACAGTTCACTTTCCAATGTAAGCATCTGACAGCAGGCTCAGGTTTCCTGGATTCTTTCCTGAAAAATACTATTTTCAAAGAAGCCTGGAGTAAGACATTTCATCTTTAAGAACAACAATTTAACAAGTCTGACTTTTACAAGAGCACTTACTACCCTTTTAATCCAAGTCTGGGGTACAGAACACCACTTTACACCCCTATGCAGCAAGCAGTGACAGTTACAGTACTCTGCAACATTCCATATACCAACCATTCCAGAGCTAAGTGTGGCCTACAGAGTATCAATTACGAGCAAAAACTTTGAGGCACTTCCAATCACATTCCTTGTAAATCAGGATGTCACACAGGTTTGATCTGGAAAATTTAAATAATTTTACCAAAAGATTTCAGGTATTTTTGAAACAGACCCCAGTTTGTCAAGACTAGAGGATGTCAGCAGCTCATACAGAATTCATTCTTACAACCTCAGCTGCTACATGTATTCAGCATGTTCAGGAGCAAAATGCACATCCACACTATCTGGTGCAGAAAGGAACTGGTCTTGTTTTTCTCTGCTGTGTTACTGCAGTTGCTTTGACCTTCCTGAGGCTCTGAATTCAACCAATATGCTTATCTACAACTCCTCCTCCCCAAACATCTTTGGTCTGCTTCCAGTCACCATTGTTTAGGTAGTAAGAAAAAAAACAAATGCAATCAGTTTATTGTTGTCAAAAACCTTGAGTCTTTTAATCAGTGGTTAGTAAGACCCAATAGTTAATACTGCTGGGAAATTATCTGGTGACATTTCATTCTATAAGAGATCAACAGCAACCAGGTTATTTAAAGGGTGTATATATCTAAGGACACGATACCCTCAAAGTTTGTTCCAAGTCATCTGAGACATATGCAGTTAGGCAGCCCAGATACAACATACATTAGGACTTCAGTCCTTTCAGAAACCACTATGTACCATGTATCATTTCCCATGGGCTGTAAATTTAACCACTTCTAAGACCTAGTTACTGTAAAGTAAAAAACCCCAACCCAACAGTTTAGAGGATTGCATATCTGCCAAGTCTAAAGCTTTACAAACAAAACCAGAGTTGTACAAACACAAAGAGCAGTAGAAAAGTCTTAGAACAGGCACTACCCCTCTCCTTACTGTCCACTCAAGTGGCCAGTTAGATTTATGAAACAGATCTGTGAGCCAAAACCCAGCATGACAGAGACAAGCCCAACAACTGTGCAGCTGGAAACAGAAGCTTACAGTAAAAACATGTTTTATTCCCAACTAGAACAGCTACTTGAGTCCTACTGAGTCTATGAAGGGGCAATACTTCTTCCAGGCATTAAAAGAAGAAGCTGGTGCCTAAATTTGCTCTGATACAGGTTTATAACAAGACGTAAGGGGCCTGTGGACATCCAAATTATTACAAGTCTGTAACTGATATAGGGGGACAGTGGGGCATTACAGTAACTAGCAGTGCTAGCAGGAGTATATTTCTATAGAGAAAAGCTGTTAGTGTTGGACACTTGTTCACACACCTCCTCCTCCTTCTGGAAGATGGGACAGCACTTACACTGCCTTTGTTCAGGCATAGTGAGCCTAGACAGGATGATGATTCCAGCCTCAGGATACACAGAAATCTTTCTTTCTTTCTTACCAGAAAGTCAAGCTAAAACAGCAGCCAACTCATCTCAGACTTAAAAGCAACTAGGAAAATTTCTGAGCAGTACCAACTTGGACCAGGCAAGCCATAGTGTTCCCAGAACTATCTTCTCTCTGTATTCTCCTCTGGGTAAAGTCTGAGCTAAACAGCCAAAAAAAAAATGTACTTTGCACTTCCACTGCTCTGTAACTTTCTAGATACTTGCCAGCATCTTGAGAGTTTATAAACATATGTGTGGTGCCAAACCCACGCAGCTATGCTTTCATAGCTCAGAAGGGCATCCAGCACCCCACGTTCTGCAGGAGCTGCATGCCCATCTCAGCCAGGTGCCCATACGACCTCATAGCATCGGAGGTACTCAGCAGCAGCGCCCCAGCACACCTTCGCACCAGGTATCCAGACGTCTCCTAACCCCAGAGGGCAACACCTTCGGGGCTATCAGGCCTGCACGATCGGGACGCGAAACATCACCACGCACTCCTTCCTCAACCACGGGCTCCTGCCAGAAGCATCCCCTTCCCCTCACCCTGCAGGAGCCCCGAAGAGGCGGCTCTCCGGGGTGTCCCCCGGCAGGGAGGCCTGCTCGGGGCCGGAGCACCGACCTGACGTGTAGTTGCCGATGCTCCTCGCCAATCTTGCCCAGCTCCACCTGCAGCGTGGCCCGCTCGATGGCGATGTCGTCCAGCGCCCGGCGGGCATCGGCCAGCTCCGCCTCGTAGCGGAGCCGCAGGCAGCCCAGCTCCCGGTCGCTGCCCGCCTGGTGCTCGCTCAGCCGCTGCTGCAGCAGCGACTTGTCGGCCTCCAGCGCCCGCACCCGCTCGATGTAGGCGGCCAGGCGGTCATTGAGCTGCCGCAGCTCCTCCTTCTCCTGCAGCCGGCTCAGCCGCGCCNTATTTATTATTATTAATTATTTTTTTAGTTTTTTTCTCTGCTTTATCTTTCGTATGTGCCTTGATGCATCTTATCAGTCCAATGGTGCTGCCCAGAGAAGGCGGGGAAGGAAAAACCTTCCGCAGCCCTGCGTTCTCACAGACCGGTGCAAGGGGTGAAACCAAAATCCCAGCTTTAGGAAGATTCATGACAGCTGCAGTGATGCTCACACTCCAGCATGCTGCTGCGTCAGTGCTCTGCCTGTTGTGTCTGGGATTTTTTCGCAAATTGTTCAGCTGATTAAAGTAACCCTTTTTGTTCTGCTGCTTGTGGGCGTTTTTAGCTTTCCTGTCAGCCATCCCACTTATATAGTGTTCTGGTTAAAAGCTGATGCATGCGTAAAAGGAAGAACGGAGGTGGAAAGAGAACCTGCATGAAGACAAATGTGTTTAGCAGTCTGTAAAGCCTTACACTAACTATATTTAATAGAAATCATTGTTTAGTAAGAAGGTTGCCTCAGCACTTCTTTAACAGTGATATGAGCAGTGATAATCTTCAGTTTTCTCCACCAGCTAATTAATTTACCCTTTTTTACCTCCATTTCTGAGAGCAGATGCTGCAGGAATCTCATTCGCTATGAGCATAAAGATCTCTGAACATTCCTGTAAGTGTACATTACAGTGTTGTAGCAGTTACAAGAAGCATCAATTAAGATCTTAGCTTAAGCTGTTATTTCCTACACAGAAAAATAATCTTGGTATCCTCTTGGAGTTCTTTAAATGTAAAGATAGATTTTTGTGAAGATTGTAGGCATAAATTTAAGCTCGTCTTTATAGGTGGACAGGCAGGTAACATACGAGAACTGCATAGTTTGTCCCAAGAGTGTAGTTGAGGAGTTTGGAATAAAGTCATTTATACGTCTGAATACAAAGTTACAGAGTAGATAAGGATACAGACAAAGGTGTGAATCCACAACAAAGTTGTTGGTTTTTTCTGAGCATCTTTACACGTTTTTATAAAAACCTGAAACATAATTTCAAGATTCTAAAGCTATGTGCAGCATGGGAGTGACATAGAGCCAGACTAAACTCCTCTGGTTCTCGTCTAAGCAACACCACCAGGAAACTCTTTCCTGCAGAGCTGTTCCAGCGTTTTATTTTGATATAATGAGTACTTGTTTGTCCCTCACTGCCAATAGAAAGCTCAATTCAAGAAAAATAAAAAGCATGATTTAAATCTGAACGTGTACCTCTAAGACCAAGATGTATACATCTGAGGGTTTATTTCAGCTTTGAAACCTCAGTCCACTACAAAGAACACTATGATCGTGTGTCATTGCCATGCTTGATCATTGCATGTTACTGGCCAGCTGTTCAAATACATTGTATGGTTTTGGAACAGATGCAGGACAAAGCAAGAAAGCTGCTATTCTAAGAATATTTTTTCTTGTCTGCCAAGGCTTTGTAATAATGCAAACAAAAACAGCTGAAAGAAATAGTTCAAAAATAGTCTGAGCTACTTTTATCTTTTGTATTCTTTACCTACTCTCCCTATGTGAGAACAGAAGGAGGCAACTTCAGAAAAGCATAATGGAAGTCTGTTGCCGATTCTTTTCTTCATGATATTTTTTCTGACTTTTTCTTTGATAGTCTGTATTGCTTAGACCACAAATATAGCGGAGGAATTCCTGCAGAGATAAGCTTATGCTATCTTTCCTACTGTTCCAAGTTTAAAGATATCAGCAATGTTCCAAGATTAAGAGATGAGGGGGGGGGAATGTGGGGAAAGGTATATATCTGAGACTAAATCACAGTAAAAATTATTCTACAAATAGTCCTTTTACGGTAAAATGATAATATAAGAGATTTAAATGGTATTAGCAGTTGCCACAAAGTTGGAATAAAAAACATTGTGGATTTTTTCAAGTATCTTAGTAAGCCCTTGATCTTGGGTTGGTGAAATTAGGTGAAAAAAAGAATACAGCAATGAAGTAATACAGTGAAAAAGCAGGGGAAAAAATCTAGTATACTTTTTGTTATCCTTTTCCATAGGTGTCTTCTAACTAATTCCAGCCAGGTGTAAGCAATGTGTCCGTATCTGTTGCAATACGTTGTCAGGGCTCCTGGTGCACTAACAGCTCTCATGACCTTGACCAGCCTCAGCTGAGGCTTCTGCCCACGCTGTGCCCAGGACTGCTGGAGCTCCATTTAAACTCTGGCCGGGCCCTCAACCCTCCTTCTCTCTTTGTGCTCCCTGGTGGTTTTGCTGAGCTGTGGGCTCTGGTAGCTTGTAGAGTGAGTTTCTGGCTTGATTTGTACCAGCCTGGTTACTGTAACTTTGCCTGGGCTCTCTGCACCTCTGGTGTGGCTCCTGCCCCACAGTGGCTCCTGCCCCACCTGTGTGGCTCCTGCCACGCAGAATGCCCACCTCACTGGCCTCTCTGTCCCTTAGGAAGCAGCTGGACTTTCCACTCCTTGGATGACAGTTTGTTAGAGCCATGACTGCTATATACTTTGGTAAGATGAAGTTTTTATTAGTAGTATCTCTTTTTAGAATTCATGTTTTCTGACCCAATACAAAATGCTTGAATTCATATTTACTTTTCAAGGGTTAAATGCAGTTGAGGCTGTACATAGTAAGCAGTCAGGCTTGACTATTGTGACAATATTGTGCTGAAAAATATAGGGATAGATGCAGAATCAGCATGAACAACTGAAAATTGTGTAGATTTGGTAAGGTGGTTTTGGTGGTTTTCTCTGTATATTATTCTGTTCGGTAAGTCATGAGGGTCTTTTCCTGAACATCCACTAGAAACAAATCAAGATATATAGGATGGTGTAACACCTTAAGGAGCTACTACATGTAATAGTAATACTGTTTCAAATGATAATACTCTGAGGCATTGGAATGTATTAATAAATACCTTCTTAAGCAGTCTATTCCTAGAGAGCTGTTAGTGATGCACACATGACCAGAGCTAATGAGGATAAATTGAGTTCTCTTGGCCTGATAATGGTTGCCTCAGTACCAGACTAGGTACCTTTAAATTAGAAAATTAGAGCTCACCCACCAGAAAGGTTAAAGAGAAGTTTCTGTGTCATTGATGGTAGTACACAGAAATGGGAAAGGCCTTTGCAGAACATGTCACTGCACAGGTGAGCCTCCCCTGCAGTACTCCAGCCTATGCCTCTACTTGCCTGGGTAAATTAAGCAGTACAAGTCAATTGGCTTAGAGGCGCCTTTTATCTACTGTGGAACAACAGCTTTCTGTAAGTTGGTAATAGGGAAAAAAAATAATTTCTTTGTGACCTTACCAAATGCAAAAGTAAATAATAGATTATTTTTTTTTTGGTAGAATATGAAATATAGAAAATACACCTAATAATAGCCTTTTGTAGGTGACTCTGGGCAAGTTCCTTGCTTAGGCTTTCCTGGTTTCCAGTTGCTGGGGACCAAACTCTGATCCCAGCTACAAACACAGAAGCTGTTGCTGTGCATAGTCTGTGTTGGTACTGCTGTGCCTAGCTCCTGGCTCGCTGTGTGAAGGTGCACGGTGAAGTGTGCATTCATCTTCTCTTCGTATAACCTCACTCTGTCACTAGTATTCATCCCTATGTTGTATCATGTGTTTTTCCAGCCTTTATTTTTTTTATTATTCTTTCTCCCTGTTAGCTCCTTGTCTAGGTCCTTTTCCCTTTCCATACTTGTGTGCATTGTAGTGGATGCTCGTGTAGTGACACATGCAAGTCATCTTGTGACACACAGGCCACCTACTTTGCTCTTGCTCTTCCCCAGTGAGCCATTACAATGAGGGCAGGTCCTGCTGACCTTTGTCTGTTGCTCATGACTTGCAATATAATTGATTTCCTCAGAGTCCCTGTTTATTCACCAAATATTGCCTCTTCCGCATAGCACTCAATAACATTTTGTTTTTTATAATCACAGAAGTGAGTGCCATCACAGAATGAGGAAAACAGGTCACTGTCACTGGTGCATGAGAAGAAAATGGCAGAAAAGTTCAGGAATTCAATATGCCATATCCATAATCTCAGTGGGGATATGTTATTTTGCAAGTTAGAGTGTCTGTTAACACATAGCTGTGTGTAGATAAGCTGTAACTATTTTACCTCTGCAATGAATTTTTCATTTTGGTTTATCTGCATTCAACCTTTATCAATACAAATTCATATTTTCTAATTATGCCCAACATAATCACCGAAATCCTTTTGAAAATATATTTTGCAAACCCACAAAATGATCATATAAGTGTATTATAAATTTACTCAAAATGTTTATTTTAATATTTTAGTTAAAGCTGTGAACTAGGATAAAAAGTGTGTGCCATTTGAAGGTGTGTTTGTTTTGCTCTTACTGTATAGGATCATAAATATGCAAATGAGCCACAAACTGTTTTGCTTAAGCACCAAAAGGAATTTGGAAAACAAGAAATGACAAATATTCATTCAAATACTCAAAATAGTGATCATTTGAATATATTGTTTGGTAATTCTAGAGTCATTTGAACACAATCTGAGAGGAAGACAGTATTTTTCCTCTATAATGTTTAGGTCTATACATAAATAGTTTTTCTTTCTGAAAGCCTCAAGAATTTTTTTTCCACTTACTACAGTGATGGAGCTGTTTCCAAAGCCCAGGGAAAGGATCTACATGGAATGCAATGGGTTCCATAACTCCAAGAAATGAAAGAGAGGGTGCTGTGGCTGAACTTTGTACCTTCATACTAATAGAGACTTTACTCCTGATAGGGTATAACATACTTGTGAAGGGTGACAGTGTGTGATTGCTCTCTGCCCTGGAGGGCTTGTTATTTCAGAGTAAACAAGCACCCTGCATGCATACAGTGCAGGGCCAAAGAACTGATTAGACTGTGTCAGGGTTCTCATTACTCTAGTTGCAGGAAATTTAACATTTTGCTTTCGTTAATCAATCAGGTGCAGCTCTATCGCTGATAACTTTGAGATGTTGAACCAAAATGCAGTTTCTGCATGGGGCCTCTGCAGGATACTTCCAATTTTGCTATATGTTATTCAGAATGCTGCTTTATGAGCCAAATGTTGTTCTGCACTGTTTCAATGGATTTTGAATTTGTAGTTTAGCCAAACATATTTTCTCTTGAGTAGTAAAGACTTCTGTTGTGATGAAAGAATGGCCTCCACAGTCATCAGATTTGTAGTGGAACTTGGTTTGGGGAAATAATTATATATAATTGGAAACTATTGAAGAGGTATGTCTACCTGCATTTCAGGACAAAGATAAACAGAGATGTGTTGGTTTTCTCTTTTAAATATGCATATTTTCTATTAATGTTCAAGGAGTGAAATTTGGTGGTTATCATGTGATTTAACAGAGGTTTTTTGTGTGCCAGATGAGAGATTTAATTTTTTTTGTTTGGCCCCTTGTCAGCTATATCTTGCAGAATCTTTTTTCTCTGCCAGTTCTGCCTGCACTGTTAAGTATAAGTTGAAATTTTCTGTTACAATTGATCATAAATCAAGAAATTACAAAATATCTCATGGTTATGTTTGATAGTGAAGACACATGGTCTTAAGTCTGTGCAAAACAGAGGATAAGACCATCATACTTCCAACCCTCTTCCTCATGAGAGCACATGCCAGCTGTAAAGACGGATGACGTTGCTGTTATGTGTTCAATGAAATAAGTGCAAACATCCATATTTCACAATTTTATGAACAGTAAAGGCTTTAGAGTTTAGAGTAATTTTCCATGTAATTTAAATTATGCATATTTTAGAGACCAGCAAAAACAAAGCACATGTGGAATAAAAAAGTCTTGCTAAGAGCAAGAGGCAAAAGCATCTGAACTGAGTGTTAAAAACATTGCTATAATTTGTTATTAAAAAAATCTTATACTGACTCTGCTGGGCTAATGTGACATGAATGAGAATTAAAAGACTGTGGTGAAAGCTGCTACTAGGGTAATACCTAAAGGACTTGATACTGGACCAGGGATGTCCAAACGTAATAGGCAAAGAACAGAAGTTCTGCCTTGAGGAGTTTGTAATCCATGCAAGACAGGGTAAGCAAAAAGGAAGTAAAATATTTCCTTAGAGAATAATGTTTTATTTTAAACTCAAGTGGTTAATTAGTTTTCGCAGAATTGCTCACAAACTTCTCCAGGTATGAAAATTAGGCAACCAGAACCTCTAAGTTTGTGGCCCTTTTAACCTTAGGCTGTTTGTTAAGGAGTCTGCTATGGAGCTGCAGGTGCTGTGAATTTTTCCAATCACATCTTGCTTGGACACCTGAGTTTCATTCAGTTTTTGCTTGGCTCAGCAAGAGGTTATGAAGACCTCTAACAGGAGTCTAACAGTGAAGTTTCAAAGCTTCCAGATTCACTGGAAGTTTGGAGAGAGAAGAGTAAAGTGGAAGGAGTGTGTAGTGAGGTTGAGGTGAATAAATTAAATTGGATAAATGAGAACACAAATCAGCATTCAATGAGAATGAGATTCACATAGGAAAATGCCCTGTTTTCACGTAGGAGAGTGCTGTCCAAAACCCTCTGTAGTTTCTAATAGTAAGCTAAGTCTATTTTTATGCTCCAACACTGTTTTTTTTCTGGATGCTCATCTTCCTTGCAAAAAGGATGATTTCAATGTAACATAACAAGACCCGTGGATTAAGGGGGAGAATGGAATTTAGGACACTTAAGTCATTTCAGCAGCTGGACTAAGACCTTCCTGATCTCTACTTTCCAGGGTAGGTACCACAAGGTACTTGTTTTGTTTCCTGTAATGCTGCTTGCTGAAAGGCATTCGCCCCCTGGGGACTAATGCTTGCAGGTGCTTTTCTCCATCTTGCACATATTAATTACAGAGAAAATAATGCATACATTAATTAAAGAGAAAAGATATTCTAAGTAAGGGTGGTGCCAGCTGGGTACATTCCTAAGAAGCTGGCAGGTCTTGAGGGTCAGCTTCATCTTCATGGTTTTGGCGAAGGAAAATGTACTTTCTACATTAGATGATTTAAAGGCTAAATTCTGGCTCTAAAATCACCTGTGATCAAGTCTGAAGTCTTAGCTACCTCCATGGGTATATAATTTCTGTTACAACTGAAATGGATAAAAAGCCGGGCTTTCCAGGAAGCTGATACGGCTCAGCTGACATTGTATTAGAAAAAAAAAAAAAAAAAGTTTGGGTCCTTAGCAGCACTCTTGCTTGTTACACAGCCTATTATAATGGGAAGAACAGCTTGCCTCAGGTGTCCGGGCGCACCTGGAGCAGAGCAGCCTGTGAGTTCCCGTGGCCCGGAGGAGGCAGCCCGGGCGGCGCTGGTGTCTCTGCGGGGTCCCAGCGAGCCTTCGCGCTGCTGCCGGCCGGCCGGGCGGCTCTCCCGCCGGTGTCGCTCCCGGGCTCTGCAGGATGCTTTCAGCAGAGGGCACTCTGTTCCTAACGATAGAGGAGGCGCCTTCCCGTGCTGGTGAGAAACCTAAACAGATTGGAAAAGTTTCCAGTGCAACATATTTGAACAAACTCTTCATCGGTTATGTTTAGTTCACTGGAGCATATTTTTAACTTCAGTGGCAGGGATCAGAGCCCTTTCTCTACGTGCTGCTCTTAGCGGACTCGACGAAAGCTTGGAACATCAGTGGAAGCCGTAGCGCAAAGGTAGAGGATTTTGGCGTTCCTGTTTAGCAGCTCGAAGCTCAGAAGGCGAACGAGAGCAAAGCTGTCGTAAGAGACATATTCGCCAGATTTACAGTAGGAAACCTAAAAATATTGCAGAGGGCAGCATGATTAAAGACCTACTCGGTGTGCGAGCGGATTTGCAGCTGTATAGCGAGAGTTACTTGCAGATGAGACACAGGATGGTTGTGGTTTTGGAAGCTGCTTTGCATCAGATTCGGGGGCTGACTTCACGGTAGCTTTTGCCCCCCGGGGGAAGACGAACCACTTGGTCCCGGCTGCCGGGGTCTCGGCCCCCGACATCGGAGCGTCGCCAGTGCCGCCGGGGGTGGGGGGGGGACGGCCCCGCTTGGCCGCCCGCCCGCTCTTGCTGGCCGGGGAGGCAGAGGCTGCGCCGGGGGTGCCGAGCGAGCCGCGGAGCGGGAGCCGGGCCGGGCCCCGTGCC
>WAAG01050058.1:0-11348 GCA_013390105.1 Tichodroma muraria | reverse complement strand
AGAGCTACAGAGTGCTCTCATCTGAACGTTACCAATGTATGTATACTTCAATATTCAAGAGAGCTAAAATCACCTAAGTACCCCATGGGTTTTCTGCTCAAGAATTCTTTCTGACAGATATATATACAGTAACATTATATAGTTAATTTTTGCACCAGTAAACTCCCCATGTGGACAGGAACTGTAAGAACAGAATGCTTTTTCCTTCTGCAGATAAACCCCCAGCAGCTTTTGTGTGATTCACTTAACAGCCTGAAGTCAAAGAAGCTCATATGCCCAAGTGACTCTGTACTTCTGCACCTCTGCCCAAGCCAACAGGGAACAAAATGAAGAGGTGGTCAACACCCGTGGACCTGTAGCTCCTGCTACAACATTACTACAAAGGGCTTGTGTGGAGAACAAAAAGTCAGTTCCTTGCAACCAAGGAGTTAATTAGTAAGATGGGAAAGAGAAGCACACGGATGTTGGCACAAGGCAGACAGGGCAACAAAAGATGTGGAGCTTGGGAAAGAAATAATCCATAAAACTGAACCAAAAAGCCACATTCTTATGCAAAACCAGATTTCCTGTTCTCATCCCACTTTTTCACCCTCCTTTGACAGAAAACCCTTGGCAGACTATCTGGCCTGACAATGGAAAGGTGAAAGCACAGTATAAGCCATTGGTCCTGCTTGTGCTATCTGCCAAAATGTCAAAAGCAGGCTGACCTTCATTCCCTCTGCCAGAAACATGAGGTCAATATGAACGTCTATAAAGGTTGTTCTGAGTGTTCAGTGAGGTTTTTTTAAAAGCTGTGAAAGGGAAACTTTCCAAATCTGGAAGGAGTAAAGGGAAAGTCTCTTAGCAGCTGCAAAACTACCTTAAAAGCCTTTCAATTACAGCAGGATGAGCTAATAAAGCTGGCCCTTAAACCCTGGAGATTCAGTGTTTAAACTGTGCTTCTATTTCACAAATGAAAGGCATCTCTTACGCTTGCTCTAGTGCACAGAGGAATCAAGTCACATCAGAAAATTATTCTACTATTTGACTAGACTCGAAAGAGCACTGGAGACAGGCAGCAGAGTCAGCAGAACACTCTCCAAAACCTTGCCTCCTAGTGTTCTACCATCATATCAGTGTTAGTTGCCTGTTTTTCTAAGATGCATCTTTAAAAGAGACTTCTCAATCAATGAAAAAACCAAGTCTTTAAAGCATACCACAAGGCTCATTCAACCTGTGGATACAAAATATGCATCTAGCTACAGTTTTTATTAAAGGATATACTCTAGCTATTATTCTCCAAGCAGCTTTTCATTGGTAATAACACAACCTCTCCTACTTCTCAGGGACATGGACAGCTCACCTAGAACAGTATTTTCTCAGTTATCTCAACAACTCAGCCACCATCACTCTATCACAGATCTCTTCTGGACAATGAATGGGAGGGAGCAGAAGTTTCTCCACTGTCCAGATGGAAAGATGTCCCACACCCACGTAGTCCTAATAAAATCCTTCAGCAATGGGTTCCACATACTTCATTCCTACAGAGGACTGGTAACCCTAAATACAGGCAAACTTCTCTGATTTCTACTACAAGGGGCTACTTTAGTTCATAAAAATCGCCGTCTTTGGTAGCTTGGTGGGAGGTTTGGATGCAAAATGACATTTCCGTGTATCAGGCAGCTCTTCTTAACAAATTTCCTCAAGGATCAGCTCTGAAGCAGTGAACCCAGACCACGCCAACACTGTGACTGTAGAAAAAAGCCAAGTTCCTACCTGCTTTGCACGTTCTGCCATCATCTTCCAGCTGCACACCAGTGGGACAGGCACAGCTGTAGAAGGGATCCCTTGGAGACAGCAGGCACAGATGGGAGCAACCACCATTGTTTTCTTCACATGGAGTGTGAACTTCAAGAAACAAAACAGATTTATTCTAATTTTTCTAAAAGCCCATAAGCCCTGTTTTCTCCATGAGGATGAAATTATAGATCCCAAATGACTGGCATAAGCTTTAGTGCTAAAACACAGAGCAATCACAATATAAAATGCTTGATTTCCCCTGCTCCCCAGCATCTAAACTCTAGGGGCACCTAAGTTGAGATGTATGCAACTGATGGGATGACCAGTTCTATGAAAGAAAAGAAAACATAACAATTTATACAATTCCTACATTATAGTACTCTTACATGTACAGGGCAGGGATGGACATATGACAACTGAACACTCCTTTCTTCTTTAGATGGGAAAAAAAATGGCAGCAAGACATGAAATAATATAATATTAATAAGTAATTATGGATAAATATTGCCACTTAGAAAAAATTCTTGCAACTTTTGCAAGATTTCTGCAAAACTATAGTTTGAATCATCATCTGAACTACTTTAATATAAAAGCACAAAATGTCTGGCTAATTTGACTATTGTTACTTCCACCGACACTCACAGAGCAAAAAAAAAATGGTGAGGAAGGAATCCAATCCTTCCAATCCATCGACTTAATGAAGTCGATGGCATCTGAGCTATTTTCAGCATATGCTCTTTCTCTGTGTGCTGTATTTTCTTTGTGACTGACTCAAATACTATGACCCAAGGCTGGGACATTCCTGGAGCTAAAAGCAATGACAGGAATTCAGCACAGACCAACTCTTATCTGGAGCTGTGAGATAGATCAGGATGCTGTGCATACCCAGCAACCTCAAGGAAAACTTGCACATGTTCCATCCCCAAGATGATCTCCAAACCCCTTTTGCTTACTTTCAGGCCTGTTTACCCACATCCTATAAGCTTCACTGGAATAACAAATGTTATCTTTAGGGAAGCAGATTTTACAGCTGCCATAAAGAAAGAAGCCAGTCCAAATGGCAAGAGTATTTCATCTGGACAAGAGTTGATTCTTCCCAGAGCTACTCAATTACATACATTTTACAACACTGCTTTTACATCCCATTCTCACAATCCTAATAAAACTCCAAAACCTAGACCAGCTGCCACATGGAATCACATGCACATATAAAATATATGCATTTTCAATATTTCAATAATTCAATAATTAAATATTCTCTATTCAATTTTCAATACTCTACCTCCTTCAAGGTAGAACCAGAGAATATATAGAAAAATAGAGGTACATGTGTGTTCGTATGAAAGCACAAAACTAAAACCCTTCCATACTAAGACATTCACAAACTATTTGATATGTATTGAAGATAACCACGATCAAGTACGGACTGCAAAAATGGCACTTACAAGTACAACATGAACATTAACTATTTTGTGGCAATTTCTCTTATTAAGAAAAGGTAATTATAAGCATTTCTTACAGTTGTCTTTAAAGCTATGGCATTAAAAAGATGCCAGGTAAGTTGGTACCGTTCCTGTTCAAATATTCCAAACAAAAGAAGTCAGTGAAGTACCGCACCGGATTTTGGATTTTGCTGCCAGCTGGGACAGTGAGTGAGCTCACACCAATTCAGGCCAGAATACTCAAAGCAAGGCACAGCATTCAAGCACTCCTACCTTTAGCAACCAACCCCTTGGCAAGTGTGTAAAACCTCGAAACCCCAGGCTAACCAGGTCTCTGACTAGCGTTTTCAAGTAACAGTAACAGTGAGGGGAAGCAGGACGTACAGTACGGCTGCCGGTCCGGGCTCAGGACCTGGATGTCCATGGGGGAGTAGAGGGCAGACAAGATCTCCCTCCTTTTCTCTCCCGTCCTTTTGTTGCAGGCGTGGATGGAGCGCGTCTGCCAGTCCGTCCAGTACAGAGTGTCCCCAGACAACGTCAGAGCGAAGGGATGAGTGAGGCTACCTTCAACAACTTTTTGCCTTTTTGGGAGAAAGAGTAAGGATTAAAAAATGGACTGCTTCCACTCGTTACCACACGTTAAAAAGTTGGGCT
Organism: Tichodroma muraria; assembly: GCA_013390105.1. Classification (NCBI taxonomy): domain Eukaryota; kingdom Metazoa; phylum Chordata; class Aves; order Passeriformes; family Sittidae; genus Tichodroma; species Tichodroma muraria. Next base: position 7,473 of record WAAG01050058.1, on the reverse strand, counting down.
CTGTAGAAACTCATGTAGGAACTGTTGTCTTTCAACAAAATCACAGGACCAAGAGATTCACCCGGTGATAAAAGTGACAAGCAGACTGAAAAACATAAAGAAAGGTTTTAACCCTTCATAGCAATAAGGACACAAATATATTGGGTTTCGGAGCATCAAAGTATCTGATTCAGCCTCTACACTGACACCTTAAGTTCTTTAACTTCAGGAGCTGTGCAAATACCCAAATACAAATGACTTTTCAAGGTAACTTAGGTCCAAAGAGTGCTCCTCTGATTAAAGCAGCATATGACATCTTTGCCCAGAACTTCAGTTGCACTCAGTCTTTTCCTCTAGCAGAAAAAGGCAGAAATTACCTATGAGTCTCATTAAACGACCCCTCTTACCTTTGTCTGCAGCAGAAATATGTATTTTTCAGATTAATTCTTAATGTAGAGCAAAGGTCATTTATACTTCTAAAATTAAATATTTAATGCAAATCAGAAACATTTGAGATGTTTCTTCAATGACATATAGCCACACTTCTGAAAATTAGCTGAAATGAAAGCCACAAAACAAACATGTTTTTGCAGGATCCCAAAATTTATACCTGTTGTAATAAGCATAAATAATTTAGATCCAGTAGTTCTGAAGATATTTATTAAATCAGAGAAAAGATGCTTGACAATTCCTCAGGCAAAACACTAGGTACCCAGTTTTGACAAAACCCGTGCATTTTATGTATACACAAAGGTATTCACACACCTTTCAAACCAGTGTTGTGACACAGCAAAGCATTATTCAAAATTTTTCATCATACAACTGAGAAAGCTGAAGTCTCAGTGCCATCCTGAAGGAAAATGAGGAACTTAATTTTCTTATACTTATATTAAATCTGTATTCAATTTTTTCCCATTGAAGATACTTAAGGAAAAACAAAAACCAGCTAACATTTGGCAGGGAAAGGACTCTATTTCATTTTGAGTAGCACACGGAATTATCTGTATTTTCCAGGGTAGAAGGGAATAAAAAATACCCCCAAAATTCTTGATATATATTCAGACACAGACAAGTTTAAAACAGACTGACACATGCACACAAGTACTGGTATATACAAGAAAAAACATTAATAATAATCTTTCTCTTCTAGAGATAAAATTGAAACTGTTCTAAAAATTCTGTCTAATTACCTCTACCTCTTACCACAAAACACAACAGAATAAATACAAATATTAATTTCAGTCTCTCTTTCCACTCTCACCATTGCTCTTTACTCTTAACTAATAACAGCACTGGCTGTATCCTAATATCATAACAGCTGTTTTCCACTATGTATTGCCCCTATTTCCATCATTCTTAGATATCAAGTCTCCCTTTCTCCTGTAATTACATCTCTTGAAAGAGTTCCAGAAAATGTGGATGCAAATTGAAGCTTGCTAAGAGGCAGATTGCTCCAGTAACATTAATCCACCACACAGAATGCAAATTTCCTTTTTATTTGAATTTTGGGGTAATCCTGAATGGATTCTGGGATGGGAGGGGTGGAAGCATTTGAAACATCACAGATATCTTTATTGTCATTTATGAGTGAAACTGGTTTGCTCCATGTTCAAGGAACAGGAACAACTTCTAAAGTTACCATCTAGCCTGAGCCCTTACTGAAGTACACCTTAACACCAGAATCTAGGAGTCCCAACTTCACGGACATCTGTTTCAACATTGATCAGTGGAATGGAAAAGGGAATAAATAAAAATTTAATTTAAAAGGAGTTATGATTAAGATCAATTTTCATGGCATTTTATCAATATCCATAACACTTCAGGAGTTATTATGCTGGACGATACCTAAAAGTTCACGTGCAGTCAGACATCAGGAATTCCAGAATACGCCCTGTACAGGGATATTATGACTTCAAATGTGCATTTACATGCTTTAGCAGCTGAGTAAAATATGCAAGAGTGAGCCACTCAAAAAAATATGCAATTTTTTCTTAATGCAAAATACATTATTTTTTCCTGAAATACTATTTGATTTATGGTTCAACAGAAACTTGTTTGGGAGGTGAGGCAATGATCTATCACAAAGTAATTTGGACAGATTGCTGGAATTAGTGTATTCCAAGTCTTGCTCCCTTTCAGGTGGCCTTTCTCTACCTTCAAACGAGCAGAATAGATTTTACTTGTCAATTACGACTTCAAGATTCACACACACGTGCAAGTAAAGTCTGTACAATTTGGATGTGCATGAAAATTGCAGAAACAGCCTGGAAGCCTCAAACTCTGCCACTTGCCCCCAAATCAGACAAACATATTCATGTTGAATTACATGAAAATCTTTCTGTCTACAAACCTGCAGCCAGACTTGGAGCTACCACTGCCTTCCGCAAAGGCCTTTTCCCTTGTCTCTACTTTGGACTGTCAGTCAACACTTGTCACTTACTACAATGCCACCATTATCCAGCTCTTACACAGTGCTCTCAAAGGAGCTCCAGAGTGTTTTACAAAGGATGTCAATATTGCTATTGCTCTTTTATGACTGTGAAAATCAGGCATAGAATGCATCTCAGTAAAAAAACACAAAAAACACCATGGAAAATGTTTTTTCGGGGAAGGCATATTATTCTATTACACGGAAATGCGTAAAATAGAAGTCCTCCAACTTTTCACCAAGGCAAAACAATTTTATTGACACAGGCATTTAAAATGTTATGAAATCATGAAAACGAAAATGTAATATAAAACTACCTGAAGACCAAAGCCAGACAACAATGTACAGATTACTTTGGCAGGACATTTTACTGCATATGACACTCACACTTCAGGACCAACACAACCTACCCACTGAGCACCACACAGAATTGAAGAAGCAATCTCAAATGCCTGTCTGCCCTGCCTGAAGTGTCACTTCTCAATGCCTACAAAAGCCAAAACTTAACAGTACAGTTGGGCAGCAGCTTCCAAAACTTCCACACTGTGCTTTCCAGCAAGCTTTAGGAAAATCTGCTCCCTAACTGCTTGCTGTCTGAAACAAGCCAAAATTAGTCAATTAATAGGCATGACATAAAGGACATCTCTGGATGGGGCCATGGACAAGTGTGTCTCAATGTGTATTTCTTATTGGTAAAAAAACCCACTAACAATACTGTAAAATCCCAGTCACGAGTTAAATGTTATATTGTCAAGGGTCAAAAATAAGCATCTCCAACTATTTTCAAGACAAGTAAGAGCCTAAAAAAGAAGAACCCTGCTGTACAAGAAGGCTGTGAACAGCCTACAGTGAAATACTGACACAAATACTAAAACCAGTTTTATAGTATGTGAGGTTATTTTTTGCAAGGCTATTAAGGACTGCATTTAAGAAACTATAAGGTATTTGCATTATTCTAGACTACTGGGAAAAAAAAAGTCTCATTTCAAAATGAACACAGAAAGTGAGAAATAACTTACACCTTATTATAGACTAAAGGAAGCTTACCTAAAGGAACCATCCAGATTTGCCCTATGAATGAAACTCAGTTTTGCATCAGCCCAGTAAAGTTTCTGCTCGTCGAGATCTATTGTGAGTCCGTTTGGCCAATAAATATCAGAATCAACAATTATCTTCCGCATGCTGCTGTCCATTCCTGCCCGCTCTATTCGGGGTGTTTCGCCCCAGTCAGTCCAGTACATGTATCTGAAAGAGACATACACACAAATGAGGCCACAAGACACTCTGGGATAGCAGCTCCTTGCAAAGCCTGTAATGGTACACACGTACAGCAGGCTACAGACACCAGTGTTTACTCCCAAAACTTTAAAGCACTTATTAAAGTAAATCAAACCCCAGGCCCACAGGGCACAAAACAACTCCTTCATGAAATCATCTCACAAGCTTTGCCTCTGTGTAACGTATTTACCATTCTCTTCCAATGCTGAGCAGTACCTGATTGTTATAAGCATTTACAGCTGAGTACCATCCTTGTGTGGCCAGTTATTACAACTTAATATACCTAAATGGCATTCTGAAGCAACTAATCACCTATCCAAGCACACAATGACCACAACTTAACCTCCTTTTGCAAATCCATAGAGAAAAAAGAATAAAATCAAGTGCCCTGAAATTTGTTTCTGTCAAAAAATAAATCATGAATCCATGAAGACTTAGAAAGACATTAAATTTCTGGATATTTTTTTCCCCATTCCCATCCATGTCCCAGTTTCCCTGTCACTCCCCTATGGGCAATTTAAGTAGCCTGAATAGACATTAACAGCACGTACCAATTGGAAAGGACAAGATCAAAGTGTGGCAAATCACAAAACATCTGCATGAAAAGTTGAGATTGTAGAGTTACAAGAGAAGTGGTCTGGTGAGAAGAGGCCAGTCAGTTCACAGCTGGTAAACATTACCCAGCATCACACATCCAGCTTGCAAGCTGGACATGCAAACACAACATAGCCAACTCCTAGCACAGCTGCCTCAGGCCAGTCAGAGACACGATACTGCTTTCCCAAAGCCATTCAGCCATTTGGGGCATGGGTCTGTGTGAGAAAGCCTCTGCCCTGAGGAAGGTCTCAAACATAACCAGGTATCACCCATCACCTCCCCAGGTTCCCCAAACAGTATCAGATCCACAGGAGCACCAGATGGGCACCAGCTGGGCAAGTGCACTGAGCTGCATCTGAGCTAAGTTCTCCTAACACTGGAGCTCCAGAAAAGCACGGTGAAGAGACATCTGTTTAGTCCTGCACAATGCTTAGCCAGATGTTTCATAACCTGGATTATCCCAGACCCTTAGCTCCCCTGAAGACAGCACTTGCTATGCAGTAGGAACCATGAAGGAAGTAAACGAATGTGAATTGTGAAAACACACTCACACAAAAAAAAGTTTCATGCTTTATTTTATGAGAGAGAATGCTGTCCACTTCAGGGATAATGCAGGGGCTACATTTGTAATGGCAGTCATGTTCTTCCGCAGGGCAGCCTCCCCTTCGCAGTGCAAGATCCTCCTGAAAACTGCAGGGGCTCTGGAGCTGCTTCACCTGCAGCTGGGGCCATCATTTCAGCCAAGGAGGGACAGGCAGCTCTACAGTTATCAACAGCAAATATCCCTCACAACACACTTAACCTTAAAATGCTCTGATCTCCATGTGCACCTTCCATCCCAATTTAGGGAGAACTCCAGATCCAGGCCAGTCACAGCATATAAAATCATGAGCAGTTTACCCCACAAAAGAAGGGAATATAGAACCATACAGACAGAGAGACAGACAGAAATTGTTCGCTTGTATCACAATACACATACACCTGAGTGTGAGGGTCAAACAAGTTTTCTAGTTGAAATAAAAAACCTCCACACAGGTGAGTCCTCCGGTTTCTGAGACAGCTCACATTAGAGTGGCTGAGGCACAATTATGTCCCCAGATGCCTTCCCAAAGCTTCCTCAGCTCCAGCAACCAGGACAGACTGAGTGCTCCTGAAAAAGCAGCAGCAGGAGCTGAGAGTTGCCCCAGTTCACAGAACAACCTATGAATGTAAATTGCCACTCATTTTGGTTTTCCTTAACAAGTCAGGCTGTAATTTGTGGCAACTCAGACCGTGTGGGGAAGCTGCTATTGACAAACAACTAAAGACAGAGAGAAGCAGACATAAAAAACCTGTCTGCACAACCAGCTGCTGAATCACACTGTGGAACTGATATGGCCAAATACTCATTCTTGGTTCGGTCAAATGAGTTGTCTGATCCAGCTCATCTGCACTAGCTTGCACCACCTGCATCCAACTCTACAGGAATAAAGACAGACAAAAGACAGACTGTTGAATGAAGAAAAACGTGGCTATTAGAAGTGACTTTGGGGCATATCCTGTGGCTATTGAAATGTGCAAGTGCAGACTAAAAAGGAGCTTAGAGCAAAATGAAAAATCCCATGAAGTTACCTAAAAGAGAAAACAAAGGAGACAAAACTAGCTAAGTCCTATTAAAACTTTAAAGCAGGTTAAAAGGATGAAAAAACATCCCCTAAATTATCATGGAACAAAATTTCTCTCCTCAAGCCTTCCATTAAAATTTCAGCCTGTACTCTCAATGCATTCAGATGAAGGGGGAAAAAAATAAAAATCTGTAAACCAAAGGGCCCTCATGTCTTTTCTACGATATCAAAGGAGCTCCAACTCAAGAGCCTCTTCCCAAAAAATAGTGTTTAATTTCATAGGTGATGTGTGTTTACCCTTGGCCTCACAGAGACTGCTGTACAAAAGTAGTACTTTCAAATTCACACACAAACTTGTCACAAGGAAACTGCATCTCTATGTTTCAGCTCATTAGCAGGCACCAAGCTCAATGTCATTCAAAGGTTTAACACTACATGGTATTAGCAAAGTAACCGCACCACAAAGGAAGGGTTAGCAGGATGAAGATGCACTTAGGCAACATGGAGAACAATCTGAATGCAGGCAGCCTTCATTCAAAGCACTTCCCTCTCAGTTGGACTTTTTTAAAGCAACATCCCCTGTCACCACCTTGTCCTTACTACAGAGTGTCTCTGCAATCCGTCACATATCATAAAGCTCATCTTCTCAGTGAACTTTTCAGAGTATACTGAGCTTCTGCACTAATCAAACACCTAAAGAGGTAAAGGTCTCCTTCCCTCTGCGTGCTCCACAGAATCCCTGTGGTCCATCACAGGAGTGCATGCCAAGCCATGGAACAGCAAACAAAATTTTTGCCTCCTTTTAACCCCCCCGCTTCTTTTCAAAGAGGTTTCTGTCTTTTCATCAGGCAGCAGCTGTTGAATTGCCATAAATTCTAGGAAATTTGCTCTGGTTTGGGGATCTCTCAGCACATCAAGACCCTGAATTGGGAGTTTGGAAATCAAGGTAAGGAGAGATCAGCTGCTCCTGCAGCAGGACTGATCTCCTCTGGTCTAAGTGAGCCCATTTATAACCATGCCACTGCCAAATGGAGCATTTCTTCCCTGGTGCCCACCCCTGCTCATTGACATTAGCATTCTACAAGGAAACAAAATGAGAAAACCCAAAACCCTTCAGTTACCTTAGCAAATAATCAGTCTTACCAATGTTCCTGCAGCAGTGGTGCTTCAACAGAAGGAGCAAATAAAGGCAGCAACCAGCCAGCTGAAGCCACCTGTGAAACTTGCCCAGAGAAAGGCATTTCTCATCAACTCCCCCTAGGCAACTCACTCACCTTTGACTCTACAATTAGCTAGGGCAGTCCTTCCCATCCCTCTTCTCCCAGCCTTGTCCACCCCAACATCTAGGCTCTTGACATTTTTTGGCAGCACAAGGCACAACACAGCAGTGGACATGAGACTCTAATAGGCCATAAAATGTCATGTCTTATTTAACTGCATGCCTGCAAGGGATTTTCAAGAATGCACAAAGTGTCAAGTTTTCTTTTTTTTTTTTTTGCCCTCCTCTATTTTGAGTGACAAAGCTAGTTCAAACCAAATTAAAAACACAGTGCCCTGCCTGGAATGCAGTCACCTGAAGACAGAAAT
>WAAG01050057.1:155450-167600 GCA_013390105.1 Tichodroma muraria | reverse complement strand
TGCTGACTCCTTCCTGGAGTTGTGTTCCTCCATCAGGTACTCTGCTGAGTGTTTTTATTTATTTTAATGTTGCCTCTCTGAAGTGATAGTTGCTGTCAGAAATCTAGTCCTATATCAGTCCTGATTGAGTCTATGTGGATAAATATAATGTATATATTTATTTTTCCATTATTTTGAAAGATTCTTGAAAGTGTTTTTAGGAAGTGCATCGCTCTCTGTTTTTCTTTCTCTAGGTGAAGTATTCCCTTTTATTACTGTAAGAAAATCTTTACCTCTTCTCCATTACTGTGTCATTTAGTCATCATAGGCAGATGAGTTTATCTTTTAAAAAGTGCCTTTAAGATGTTCAAGTGGTAGCATTACAATTTAAAATCCTTCTGACACTGCCTGTTCCACTGGAGTACTAAATCTTGTCTTCAGTGTGAATGGAAATCAAATAAAGCTTTCACTTGCTTGACAATTGTTGCAAAATAGAAGAAAATGTTCAGGCTTTCATATAGTAATGACTGTGTCATCTCAGTGCAGTTCAAAGAGCAAACCCTTTTATGCACATAGACAACGTTTACTTCTGAGATCCATCACTATTTCCTAGACTTTTGTGGCAAAAAAATTAACAAGGGATTTTGTAGTTACCATGCTGTTTACCACAGTGTCACTTAAATGATCTTGCCCGTTCACATCCTGAAAAAGAAAACTACATTGTCAAAAAACCCCAAAACTTTGGGAACTGATAGTCCACAAACAAACTGAGAAGCATGGAAGGGTTTGTTTGGGTTTTTTTGTCTTCTGTGCGTGATGGCATAGCTGACATCTGCATAGTGCCATGTAGGAGGGAAGAAAGAAATGGTTTATCAGTAGTTCCATCTCCAAACTACCAAAGAATGAAAAAAAAAGCAAAATGAAAGCTGTGCAGCAGAGGAAGCAAAAGCTTCACAAAGCAAGATCTCTCCCTCTTGCATCACAGACTTGAAAACAGAGGAAGATTTCATGGTTGAAATGCCATCATAAGGGTTGAAAGTGTCATGTGTACTTTTTCTTCAGGTAGACAAAAAGCTAATAAGTCTGCATGCTCATTACTTCCATAATATGCACTGATGGAGAGGGGATAATAATAGTTCTTTACTCTTTCTGATTTTTTTCTCCTGTAAATTCTGATATCTGGGTTTCCACAGGGTGTTGTACATGAGTACAGGTAATCAATGCTGCAAACAGCCCAGGCCAGGCTCTATGGTAACAGAGGAACAACTGCCTGGTATGATTTGCCTTTTTAATTATCACTTCAATCATGGGTGTTCAGCATTTGTAATGGCAATTGATACAGTCATCAAGGCATAACGAGGAATCATTGAGTAGCGTGAAATTCATCACGTTTATTTAGCCTTTGTGACCCTTGGATAAAAAAAATCTGGTTTTTAATGAATTATTGTATCCATGAGAGTTACAGTAAAGCTGGATAAGAGAACATGACTTCTGACATGAGATGCAGGCTTGTCTCACCCTCTCTGCTGGGGCAGAGCAAGCCCAGTCAGCCATGTAATGGGTATTTTATGGGGTACGTGTGAGCTGAAGGGACTTGATAGGAGTTTCCACCTTCCATGTGCCATGGGAATAAATAGGGGCTGCTGAGCCTGCTCAGATTTGGGGGCAAGCTGACAGTTTTCAAACCCAGAAGGTCTCTTGCCTTCTGCTTGTGCTTATCATCCTTGCAAGGCTGAGCTTCTGCTCTTGCTGTATCTGCACACGTATTAATCATCTACATCCCACTCCCACCGGCTCTGGGATCTGCCTGTACCTTTGAGCAGGACTTGTGGAAGCTGGCTGTCTTCTCTCCATGGAGTGTGCTGAAGCTGCAGCTCAGTCCTGCAGGCTGGTTCTTCTGTTCCTCCCAATCCCACTTGGGTAAAATCCAGCCCAGACCATGGTTTTCAATGTGGTGTAGGGACCACTGACTTCTCAAGCTTCTGTTAGCAGATTCTGGGTTTCAGGTTCCAAAAAAAAGCAAATATCTCTTTGGGAATTAATACAGGAGTCCTAATGAATCCATGTCTGTGTGTCCTTTGCTGTTTTTCCACTGCCTGAGTCAATTAGCCATATGGTAGCATGGTATATTTGTTGCCACTCATGTGGGGCAACCCGTGACAAAACAAACCCGATTTGCTTTTTAGACTTCAGCAAGGATATTGTTTTCCTTCAAAGCCATTTCAGGATCTCTTCACAGAGACAAAAATAAAACGAAGGGGTCAATTCCTACAGCAGTTACTTTGTAGTAGGTCTGTTGGATAGAACCGATTGCTTACATGGCCAGTGAACTTGCATTGCTTGTTTGACTTGGGTTGCATTGTATGAAGTGAAACAAAAACCATATCCAGACTGCTTTGGAGTGGAAGAATTCTGCTATCAGTTCAATCTGTTTTCCTTGTTGTTGTTTCCATGTAATGAAAAGATAAATATGCAAACATATTTACTTCATTAATTTTAAACAGTGCCAGGAAAAAGGCTCTGTCTAGGGATTGTAGAAAAATATTGTGAAAATTAGCTCTACATATTTTGCTTTCAGTCAACTCTGTTAATTAGGATCAAAGTACTGCAATTCTTAAAAGTTCTCACTGTTCCTTCCCACACATTTTCATATTTCAAGAAGATGCAGTTAACTAAGTCTGAGACTGTCAGTAAGCCCATGGGAATGAGGGTTCATGTACTAATAGCTGGGTACCAACATCCCTGAGGCCTTTGAAAATGTCAGGATTATCTGTGGAGGGAGGTCAGATTGGGTTGCCTGTCCCTTGGGTGGCCTCTGGGATGGAAATGGGGCAACTGTTTTCCCACCCATCCTCACTGCAGGGTGTTTGTGTGTGGTTTCATCTTCACTCTGATAAGACAAGTGCTGTGAGGTGGCTGCTTTTACAGGTGTGAAACATCTCTTTTTGCCTTGAAATGAGCAATTGGGTACTTGCAGGAGGAAAGAAAAAAAAAACAGTAATAAACTGGATTGGGACGAGGCACTGGTAGATTGTGGTTTTCCAAATGAGCTCAATACCAAATAAGTCCTTAAGGTGGTTGTCTAAAAAGGAAACTGGGACACAGAAAGGTGGGGTCCAGTCTCCCAAACCCTCTGCAGGCCATGGACAGAGCTGCCACACCACAGCCATCACAAACAGGGGGTGCTCACTTTCATGTGCCTTTCCTCTCAAGCATGAAGACATTTCAATTTTAAGCAGGCACATAGTTATAAAAGGATGTTGAGTCAGCTTAAAAATCGTGCTGAGGTAAATAAATTACCTTTATTGGCGCTGATAACACTTAAAATTCTAAATACTATTTTTCCTTGTGTTTTGAGAGAGATTCATGACTGTAATTTATGTTGCTGTGTTGCTCTTTCTCAGTTCAGATGCAAGGCTTCTTAGTTTTGTGCTTTGATATATATTTTACTTCCCATTTACTGTGCATTGAAAGATCACAGCATTTGCCTTTAAAACATTGTGTGAACCTCTCTGGGTTCGCTGCTGGATCTCCAGCATTGGCCTGGTAAGAGCTTCATTTTTTAAATGCAAATGGTATGTAACTGTTTATAAATCTGACAAACGCCTATACAATGGGCATAGATCTGCCCTAATTTAATCACACTGGAAAAGTGGCAGGAGGTTTATTTTGCCCCCTCTGCAGAAGTGTCAGCACTCTTCCCCCTGCTGAGAAGCCCTTGGCACTTTGCTGGTCCATTCTCAGTGAGAGAAGCCTTGCCTTGTAATTCCCGAGGGCTGGGTGAGTAATGGCACACATCAAACACATGTTTTCCCAACCCCAGTGACTGACAACAGCATATCAGAATGGGTCATGGGTGAAGGATTGTTGCTGCTTAGCTGTAGGTGCCTTGGAGCAGGAATCAGTCTCATTATTCTTTGTTACTACAGCATCTTCCTGAGAGTGGCCCTGCTCTGGAGCTTGGCTGTAAAACAAATCCTACTGCAGGCTCTCACCGCTCTGTCTTCACTTGCTTGACTGGGAAATGCAAGGGGCTACAGGGCTGCAGCTGCCCCAGAGGGGGGACAGAGGCACAGCCAGATTGACCTTGTGCAATCCAGACGTTGCAAATTCTGGCTTTGGCGCCAGAAATTGTCCTCTTTTGCATCTCTTGAAACTTCACTTTTGTTTGTACCAATCACGTGTTCCACCTCACAAATGGATGCCAGCATCGTCCCCTGCCTTTCTTGGGACACTTGCTGGTGATCTAATCTGGCTGGACATGCATAGCAGCTACCAGCCTTCCCTTCTTGCTTCTAACAACCGCCCTGGGTATAGCTGCTGACATAAAGCACTGCTGTTCCTTGGGGTTTTTTGCAGAGGGGGGTGTGTGGAGTGTCTAGTGGCTCCATAGGGAGATGATTTTCTTGCAAAGTGCACAGCTATTTGGTTAACTTTTGCATTAAAAGTGAAATTCTGAATCAATCCATTTCTGTTGTTGGGTGCAGTCTAGTGGGAGGCTGGTGTGTGGCATTAATCGTTGCAGACTTCTGCAGTGAGGCTGGGATGCATTTGTATTCAGGCAGAGGATTTCTAGGTGCAGGAGGAGATCTGAGGCTGATTCCAGACGCATTGCAAGCAGCGGGCCGTGTGTGCATGCCTCCATCCCCATCCCACCCCTGCATGCTCCTGGGCTGGAGAGCATGGCCAGGGCTCCCCAGGAGAGACACAGTCCCAGCTGACAGCCTGTGGGAGCCACAGGTCCAAATCTCAGCCCTGTTTGGCCGCTTGATTTTCAGAAAATAACCTCCCTTCCTCTGTGTCCCTTTGTGCTTGTCTTTTTTAAACAAGTAGGAATGCTGTTGTTTTGGTTATATTAAATTCTCGACCCTGTGCTCTATTTAAGGGCTGACTATTACTTGTTATTTCACCAAAGTGCAAACAAAAAGAATGAACTCTATTTAGTCCTTGATGTTTGGTGGGAGAACTGGGGGAAATTACCTTTAGGTTGAAACAATAAAAGAAAGAATAAACATATATTGTGTTTTTCTCACTAAAAAAAATTAGATATATGGTTTCTAATCCTCAGCCTGATCTCTCTTGCATTCCAATTAATAAGAATAGCTTATATCACAGAATATTAATTCAAGAAAGAATTAAAAGAACCAGTTTCAGGCAGGTCATCTGTCTGTCTACAGTAACATGGGTTGGGTGGTAATGCCTTCTGAGCAGTTCAGGAGTGCTGAACTGCAGTGGACAGTGGCCAGTTGGGCTGGGGGGGCATGGGAGTCATTCAGATCCGTGGCAAGGAGAGGGGAGATGGCAGAGGGGCTGGCTTCTGAGGTGGGCAGCTTTGGGTGGGCCAGATGGCACAAAGGAGCAGCAGAAGCTCTGAGCTGCTGACTGGACGTGTCTGGAGGCACGTGCCGTTTGGTACATTCATCACAGGTTTGCAAAGCTCAGTCCTCGGCAGAGGCATACAGAAAGCCTCGTGGCATTGTGCCCTGAACCTGCATGGTGCCCTTTGAGTGCGCTTCATGAGCAAGGTGTGAAGCTGTGGCCATCAGCTGGAAACAAGGAATTGAGGAGGTGGGCAGAGAAAGGGCTCCCTGATGGGTCTGTGCTCAGGGGACTATCCTCACTCCTGTGCAAAGGGTCTCAAAATCCTGCTGAGGAGGAGAGATTCTCCCTGGCTGAGGAATTCATGGGGCTTTCAGCAGTGCAGCTCGGAGGCTGCAGTGTTTATGGGAAGAGGACTGGCTCACAACTGACAAGAGTGAGCCAAACTCCCACTGCTTGTGGTCGTGTAGGTCTGAAAGGGCAGAATATGCTGCAAGTGGATCACAAGGACTGCAAGCTGCTTTATTATTGTTATTGTTATTTTTGTTATTATTTAATGATTATTTAAATTTCTTTAATATCATATAAATATATAATATATAATATTATATGCAATATAATATATAATATTTAAATAAATATAATATTATATAATATGAATATACCTAATATTATATTGATAATTAATTTAATTGTAGCTAATTATATAATAATTAATATTAATAATATTATTATAATAGTTTTTGTTGTTGTTTATTGAGGCCTGTGCAGATGAGTATTTTGCTGCCAGGTGTCCTTGACTTACAAGAAGCATCACGCCAGTCTAAAATGAGTGGGATTGTGGGGCTGGTCTGTCTGGGCAGCTCACCTGGGCAGACTGGGGGCTGTGGTCTGAATTCAGTTGAATTGCTGGTTTAGGTTTAAGTCTAGTCTCCTACAGGGTAGTTTTGCAGTTAAAATGAAATAGTTGAAAATGGAATAAATTGCATCAAGTGGGTCCTTTGATGTCAATCAGCTAGCTGCATGCCTGAGTCTGGCTCACGTTAGCAGTATATCAGGAGGAGCAGATGTGAGGAAGGTGGCATTCCCATGGGTCTGTGGATGGAGGAGCTTCTAGTGTGTGACAAAGTGAGCTGTGGCTGTCACTTTTTAAATGCTTGGTTTACTCTTCTGTGTATTTATTTTTAAAGGAGACATGAAGATGGGGGAGGATTGAGGACAGCTTTGTATTCTTCCTATATTTGTCAACTCCTGTCTTTCTAAAAATGTCAGACTTTAATTTTACTGTTTCAGTATTGCAGGGAAAAAAAAATTCATCATTTTGTCTCCCTGGTTTCCCCTAGAGTTTGCATCACCTAGTTTTTGTTTCAAATCATCCTTTACTTAGGCCAGTAAAGAAATATCAAGGACCAGGATTGCAGCTGTGGTGAATCTGTACAGCTCCCTGAGTGGGGAGCACCAGATGCTGGGCTGTACTGGGGTTGGTGCACTTGCATCCATATCCCACCAGGCCATGAAGCCAGACATAATTTTCCAGTCCTGGAACTCTGAATCAACACTAGGAAGTGATGTAAGGCACAGGAAAGCACAAACCTCCCTCCACTGGAGACATTTGTAGAAGTTCCCCTGGGGTCTCGAGGGCTCCAGGGAATGGTCTCTTGGCTCTGTGCTTCTTTGCACTCATGCTCTCCTGAACATTTCCACTGTTTCCACCTTCTTCTGTCCAAAATCAGCATTGCTTAGCTGTGCAAAAAAATCAAAAAAACAACAGCGATTTTTTGTGAACCAAAAAACAAAATCAACAGTGCCTAGCACTCAGCTTTTTCAAAGCTCCAACCCAGTTGCTTATGGTCCATCACCTCATGGTCCATCTCAGCCCAGGTGCCTTTTTCCCTCACACCGGTACGAATCTGTGTGGCTGCACTGGCAGCGAGGCCTCCTCCCTCCCTGAACCTCAGTGGCTTTGCACACAGCTATCGATATCTGTATCACCGTGTCGGTTTTCCTTATGTTAAAGAAACGTCAAGCACCATTAACACAGCCCTGCACGTCACTGGAGCATACCTTCAGAGGTGCCTCAACGCGAGCTGCCCTCCGGCTACGCGGAACAAAAGGGTGTGTGTTAACAATATTAATGGCTGCAGAAACCAGTGCAGACCAAATCAGGCTTACTTTTAATCAGTCTTCAGGGGTTTCATGTGCTGAGGATATTTGTTTATAGTGGAGGCCAGGTTGTGCCAGAATCTACTAAGCACAGGGAAAATGATCAGTCGGTTTTTTTGCTCATTCCTAACGTGAGAAAAGGAGACACTTCATGGCAGGGAAACAGCCTGAAATGATACTTTGCAGAGCATCTTTTGGTGTGAGTGAGGCTGGGATACAGCGATAAACACCGTGATGAATCTGTAAAAGATCCTTTTAACATCATTGATTCTACTTACTTCTATAAGCATCAAAGTTAAATGTGTCTGTGGATTCTCTGGGGGAGTCCTCAACCTCTTCAGGGGGCTCTGTCTCGTAAGGGCAAGAAAGGGATTGTCAGGTATAGATAAATACAGAATCTCATAATTTGCTTGTGGGTTGTATGTTGGTAAAATATAGGTCATTGACCTCTTACTTGGGTGAAACACTTCTGTGATTCAATACAAAAAGCACTGTTTCCTTTAACAGAAAATTGAATTCATTAGAAGGGTTGTTTTCTTTCTCTTCTGTGAATATTAGAAGTGTCATTTCCTATATATCAACTGGAATCTCTTAACTGTTAAACTTTTATGACATGGGGGATGTCTTTTAAACATTATTTTTATTATACAAATCCACAGAGAAGTTTAAAAACTGTAAGTTTATTATTGAAACACTATAAGAATTTTCATGTTTCTGCTCTTGCAAAACAAACAAAAATTCATATTGAAATGTACAAGTGTACCAGAGTCCAAGTCAAAGTTTCATATTGATATTTCATATATCATATTCATATGATTTTTCAAAACTAGACATTTTCTATATGTATATTCAGTATACTTCTATTTATCTGTTTAAAAATGTTCAGATAAACTACAATATGTGCTTCCAGACGTTCTATGTAAGAGCAAGAAGGAACATCAGAAGACTGTGGGTTGGGTTTTGTTTTGTTTGTTGTTTGGGGTTTTTTAAGCTGATAATAGTTCTGCAATTTTATCTGCCTGTGCTCAGTACTAGAGGAACTAATTGAAATTTTAGGCCTGGTTTTATACAGTGCAGATTAAATATCTGTTCCTAAAATCAATGACCATGAAGAAAAGTCAGTGCATAACAATGCACATAGTTGATTACAGTTTGCAAATGACAGTGAATATTGCTGTTCAGAATTGTGCCCTCTTCATGGACCTTTGTGTAGTACTCTGAAAAAAGCCAGATTTGCTCTCCAAGGACACACACATGTATTCCTTGCTTAGCAGGAGCGGATGTCAAGGACCAGCTTACAGGTAAAGCAATGACATGAGATCTTAAGACCTTTGTACTACCCTGATCAGGCTTTTACATTATTCCTTCCTCTCCTGTCTGCCTGAAATAAATAAATACAGAGAAGTAAGTGTCAAATTAGAGTCTGAGAGAAGTTGGAAACCAACCAGTTGTGCTTCCAGCCAACTTCAAAGAGTGAGGTTGTTTTTTTTCTTCCTTCTGAAACACAGAATCTTGTGGATATGGGCTCCAACTGTTTCTCTGAAGTTAAGTTTTTAGGCTGCTCTAAGACTGCCTTTATGTTTTTCTCCTCCCTTTGTTTCTTTCTACTGTGTCTTGGCCATCTCCAGGACTACCCCGTGATCATTGGCATTTCAGCAGGAGACAATGAGTGGAGAGGCACTTATGTCACCTGTTCCACGGTGACACCGCAGCCATCGCTGCTCTGCGGGGCTGCTTCAGGGATGCTGAGCATCAGGGGGCTGAGATTCCTGGAGAGAAAGATCTGGTGATTTTTTTTAAGAACTAAATTGCGTTCCCTTAACAAGTGATAAAATATGCAGGAAGATGTCTTATAAATCACTTTATCCTGCTTCAAATTATTTTTTAAGAAATACTAAGTTAAATCCTAGCAATACACTAAGATGTCTTTCAGGAATCAAATGTGACAGCAAAGAATTGACTTTCATTTTCACCTATTCAAGGTGATGAATTGGACCTTTTTTTTCCCCTAATGTTCTACATCCTGCTGCCATTAAGGACAATGACAAACCGCTGTTGACTATAATGGGGAACTGTTTGGCTTTTTATCAGGGCTAAATTCTAATTAAGCCTGAAAGAGTAGGTCTTCAGCCAACTGTACTTCACCATGCCAGTATCACATCTGGCCTGCATATCTTTACATTGTGCATATTCAATCTCCTGTTGCTGCTGGAATTTTCATGGGCTTTGCCCCATGCTATGGGCACCTGGAGTTGCTCTGAGATGCTGAGCAGTGGATCTTGCTGAAAAGGTGTGGAAAGGTGAGGATGTTCACAGTCTGGAGAGGTGCCAGCTGATCACCAGGGGCTGCAGCATCCTTCACCTCTGTCATACATTGATTTTGCTCATATGTGGGAAGTCTTTCCTTTCCACTCCTTGGGACTAGAGCTATCCCCCTCCACCCTTGGGTGGGTGTTCCTCACCCTTCGCAGACTGTGTGCTGCTCTGGCTGCTTGCATACACGTGAGCAGCAGCTGTAGCTTTGATGGCAGGATGGGCTGCCCTTCCCCTGCGTGGTGGGTCATACTTCCCTGTGGGATGAGGAGCAGTGATGTACCGAGCCTGTTAAATACTCTGTAATGCAATCCTGAAGTGACTTCAATCCCGCCTCCTGCTTCCTCTCACCTTTCAGGCAAGAGAGGTAATGAGTGAGCAGAGATGAATGGAGGGGCAGTACCAAACCTTTGTGCTCAGACAGGGGCAAATTAAAGATAACAATGCATTGCTGAGGCTGGAAATTGCAGGCAGGCAGAAGAACAGCGTTACCTTTCCAGGTTGTCAAAGGCACTGCTCACTTCTTGCTCGTCCAGTTCATGAATTTTTTGATTCAGTTCTTCCTCTGAAATTTGACTTTGAAAATTCATCCACACTTTGAAATTAATTTATGACCTGTTCCAAGAGCTTTCCACACTTCAGTCTTACCTTTGTTGAGAAGTTTCTTACTTCCTACAGTCAAATTTGGATGGTGGTCCTGATTAAAGTATCATTTGCTTTCGGGTATTGCCAGTCTTACAACATTAGGAAGGTCGAATGGCATAGGAAGCATGAGATTTGTTTCTTTATTGTTCTTTTTCCTTCCTCTGCCTTTTATTATCTTTTTTCTTAAGCCTCTGAGGAATTTCGGGAGTAAGTTCAAACTTCTCTTTCAGAGCCATAAAGTTCCTTTCCTGTTTCAGAAAAGGAAGAAGGTTTTATGGAGTTTTGTGTTTGTGGTTTGTGTGTGATGCCTCCAGGAGCCAGGATTTTAACCTACACAGCTGGGTGATGTGATGCCACAGTGTATTTCTATTAACCCATTTTCGGATAAACCTGCTTTTATTCAAGCATCAAATACCTTATCAGTGTTTCCCTTTGTTTTATGTGGATGGCTTACACTAACTTCTAGTTAAGTGCAAATGCTGACACGAAGTAGGCAGCCATCAGGGATCAGCCAGATTGTTTGGAGAACTCTTCCAATTAACTGTGTTACTTTGCAAAGAGAGAGTTTAGATAACCAAGAGAAGCTGTGTTTTATAGGATATATATATGCATGTTTATTTATAGTTCCATATGCATATTGCATCCTGTGTTGGAGGGGACAAAGAAGGACACTGTTAGTCCTAAAGATATATTAGAGTGCGGGGGGGGAGAAAAGGGCTTAGTTCTTCTCTCCTTTGTGCAATGACGGAAAAATTGAATGACTTTCATAAATGTTTCTTCTTTATGTTTGACCCTGTGGTTCCCAATCATGAGTGTATTTAAGGGGAACATGTCTCCAGCATGCTGTGTCCAACAGCTTTGCTCCCCACTCACAAGGATGGCACAGTGTGTGCTTTATTTCAGTGTCTGTAGGTGTGTGGTTATTCCTATGCTAATATTTTAAAATGGTTTACAGTGGGGAAAGGAGCAGAAACAAAGGGCTTATCACATTTTCTTCTTTGAAACAACAAAATGGAAACCAGTGGCTCTGTACAGATCAAGGGTGCACTAACTGTGGTAAGCCTCACTCTCCAGGAATGCATCAGGCTTTATCCAGGATCTCTGTCTGATGCTTTGTGCATATTAGAAGTCTGAATGGCACTTCATTTCGGAGTGACACTTCATTTTCCGAACTGAGTTGATTAGGAAGATATTACCCATCTTCAAATCTTCGCGTTCAGCTTACTGTTTATTTTTATGTTTTTTCCTCCTTGGTTGGGAGGGGGACAAAAAAAGGAAAGGGGGGAGGTGGTGAAAAAAGGAAGGAGGAGAGGGAAGGAAAAAGAAAGCTTTTCCCTTTAAAGTAAAGCCTTTCTTAAGGCTTAGCCTTTTTACCCGTCTTCGGGCGAAGCGCGAGGTCCGGGGGGATGATTGTCAGGATCATGTGGTGCGTGCCGTGGGTGCTGTGAGAGCCGTGTTTATCCAGGGCCATGTGGAGGTGGGCGGGTGCCTACCCGGGGACAGGGGGACAGGAGAAGCTGGGCTCCTGCAGCAGCCACGCCGT
Organism: Tichodroma muraria; assembly: GCA_013390105.1. NCBI lineage: Eukaryota > Metazoa > Chordata > Aves > Passeriformes > Sittidae > Tichodroma > Tichodroma muraria. The sequence continues at coordinate 155,638 of WAAG01050057.1, read as the reverse complement.
GAATAGCCCACATTGACTGAACTGTCTAACCGGACTAATTTGCTGTGCCTGTGGGCTTGATAAAAGAAGCAGCTGCTGGAAAGGGCTCGCTCAGATGCATGTAGATGAGGCTGTGGACTGCCAGAAGGATCCAAGCAGATTTTTTTTTTTTTTTTTTTTTTCCCTCCCTTGTGCGCTTTTTTCTATGA
>WAAG01050057.1:126257-154398 GCA_013390105.1 Tichodroma muraria | reverse complement strand
CCTTTAACACTCCCCCTGGAGGGGAAAAAAAAAAAAAAAAAAAAAAGAAAATATCTGTAGCATGCTGCATGGATTTCTGCGAGCGCTGGGGGGACGCGGGTTAGAGGGCTCGTTTGTAAGCAAGGGGAAGATGAGAGATGAAGGCTCCCCACATCCCCTCACCCACCAAATTTGATTCTTTGTATTGAAATAGGTGTTGTCCCGTACCNGATGTTGAATGGGATTGAGAATCTGCAGACTGGAAAATGCTGCACAATTTAACGGAAAGGGTATTACCTGCAGGGATTAACCCTATTTACTGACAGTCTCTTTCTGTTTCTTCACTTCACACTTGCTGTGTAATAGCTGTTGCGTTTCTGCAGCAAGAGCCTGGGTGCTCCTTGGAGCACAGGAGTGATTTTACCTGACACGTTTGAGGAATGCCCCGTAAATGCCTTGAAACCCGAGTGTTCCGTTCCTCCTGGAAGGAAGCGTTAGAAGGTGTTGTCCCTCCCTGCAAGACGTGTTAATCAGCAGGTTACACCTTATGAACTTCTGTGAATGAGTTTAGAATTCACTCGCTGTGAGTGTTTCCCCAGTTCGAGTGCTTCCGCTCCAAACGTATCTATGTGTAGCCCTTCTTGTAAATTGCCACTTTTGGGGTCACGGCTGGTTTGCTGTGGTGGGATTGATGGCTGCTGTGTTGTGGGAGGTGCTAGGACTCTGAGAGAGCCCTGGCGTTCCCTTTTGCTTCAGGAAGTGCTATTTTATCCCCACGAATACATATATGTCGAGATCCTGGCTGAATGGGGGTGATGTTAAGCTGTTCATTGCCCGCACTGGAGGGTGGAGCATCTTTTATATGAGACCTTCGTTTCAGGCTCTGCTGTTTTACAGGCGTGGGGGAGCACAGTACCTTGAGCACTCTCACCCGCTGGAGACGGGAGCACTTAGTTCAGGGTGCCTGTATTGCTCTGCTTTCCCTGAGCCTCAGTGCCTCATCCATGCACACTCATGCCTGAATAAATTCAGCTTCACAGCCTGATTGCTGTTGACCCTCACAGTGAGCATGTTGCAAATTGCGACGTGCCAATATGTGTATCTGTGTCTAGAACCTGATTTTCTCTATCTTGTTGTAAAAACTATAATCAGGCTCGCAATGGGGTAGCTTTGGATACACGTCATCCATCCCTGTGGGAATATGGGGGTGTCATCGTGCAAATATTTTCCGGGGTTTCAGAGAGAGTGGAGTGGGTCCAGGCCATTCCTGGAGGGATCTAAACCCTAACCCAGCAGCCTGAGCTTTGTTGTTCGGGATGTCGCTGCCTGATTAATCCCTTTTCTTGTGGGATGTAGGCTGAGCAGAGATTGGCTATTGTCAATGTGAATTACGGAGTGGATGAGCATGTCATCTGTTGCTTTTAGTGGTATGCACTCTAAAGTACTCATGTAGGCAGTTGAAATAAGCTGAAAGGAATCTGAGGGAATGAAAACAGTAAAAATTGTGAAACTTCAGGTTGCTTATGGACTGTCTCACCAGAAGGGGATGCTTTGTGGGGATTCAATTTCTTCTGCTAGGATCAGCACATGAAAACATAAGTCTGACTCAGTTATCAGTAGGGTCAAAAAAATTCGGCTATCAATTCAAAAGCATTGGATAGAAAGGCAGTTTTAATTTTCCAGTTTCTGGGTAAATTTCCAACTATGATTTTTATCTGCTTTTTGTTTGCCTTTGTTTTCCTCCCAGATGAAAGCAGGTGAACCTAGAAATGAAACAATGAGATGAACTTCACACAGACTATTGCAAACAAAAAGTGTAAAATACAAAATTATTAAAAATGGGAAAAAAAAATCTTTTCTGCTGTCATCTGCCTTGCAGGCATAATCAAAGCTAGGACCAGTTTTCAGACAGAGCAGAGATTTTCAGCTTGACGGTGTCATTTTTAAGCCCTCGTTGGTTTCCTCGCCAGCGACTGGTGTCTGGACGGATACATGATTGGAAAGCCAGTTTTCCAATATGAGGTGCTGTGCTTCAGCTGTCCCTTCACAGTGTATTTGAAATACTGATCTTCATGTGTCTTCTAGCATTTTGTAGGATGGTGAGGTTATCATACCATTTTCTTAGGTTTCAATTAAAAAAAAAAAAAAAATGGAAAGAAAAAGCTTTTCAAGATTTTGGATAGTAATAAGTAGATAAAAAAACAAACAAACCCTCCATGTGACTACCTAAAAGAGTTTTACCCATGATGATGATGTGCTGTATAGGTTGTCACTCTGCTTAAATTCCACAGCAGAACTGTGACACCATCTGTTCCCTTTCACTGTGTGCAAAAAATGGTTTCCTTTCATTAGCATTAAGCTGCATAAAGAGACTGGAGATCTAGAAATATCCCTGTCTTTCCCTGACACATACCTTCTTATGACAGAGTTCATTGCAAACATCACTCCTATTCCTAAGAGAATGGGAGAGTTTGAGTTATATTCTATTAAAGATCTTTGAATAGCAGGGAGAAAAAATAAAGAATCACCCCATCCGTATATTGCAATGAAACCAGAAAGCTTTCTGAGATGTGTTAAGATGATGTTGATGCACAACAGCTGTCTTTACTATTGCATCCCCTGAAGGCAGTAGGGCTGCTGTCTGCCAGTGTTGCTATCCGGACTGCTTTGTGGCCTCTGGGATGCAGTGATTTCCTGAGCATGGGTCAAACCCCATTGTGCCCGTCCTCAGAATGTGAGGTTTTATCTTACACAGTCCTCTTTCCACTAAAAATTCAGATCAGACACCTCTACAAAGTCTTAGTAAGGTCCTCAGACGTAGATTTGTTCTGAAAGTTGTGCATTTTGCTTTGATTGTCTCTTTTCATTGACCACACAGTGTTTTAATGTTATTTTAATGCCAGTCAATGACCTGTTGGTGACGACACAGAGATGTGTATTCAGCACTGCCCTGCTCATCCTCTGGCTACCGGGATAACCTCGTAGATAAATGCTAGGCAGAAGAAATCAACATCATTGTTCTCTGAAGTGCTATCTATATGTAAATCTGTGGTGCCATTTATTCCCCTTTAAAAGTTGCAAAGCACTTTCAGTTCCTGTTTAGTGGTTGCTCCCTCTGAATTACATGAAGCAGTGAGAGAGGTCAGCCAATGCTCTCCTGAGGGAATGAAACCTCTTTTTGTTGTTGTTCCACTAAGCTGTTGCAAATAACATTGGAGATGCAGCGAACATGGAGCAAAACAAGCCACCAGAATTACACCGCATACCCAGTGGATCTCGGCATAAAATATTAATCAGGCACTGCAGATCTCAGTTGTCATCTCCTCGTGTGGAACAAGGCACAGAGCCCCACTCCACCCCTTCCTCCCAAAGGTCCTAGAATTAAAATATTTGTTAGCTGTGGTTAATAAAGACACCTGACTGAGCCCTTGCTGTCAGGGAAGAGTCTCTCAGCATTTTGAATCAGGTTTAAGGATCAGTCTTCAGAGCTTGTTAAGCACAAGCCTAAGATGAAGGAAATGCAACATACTTGATTTAAGCTTATGTCAACTGGTGAAATTTGGTTCCTTTGGATGTGACAGTGTTTGTCGTGACTTAAAAAATGGTTTTGCCCAATTGTCATTAAGTGATTCCTATTTCCTTTAAACCCCATTAGTTCTTCTCAGTTCTCTTTTTCAGCAGTGAAAAGAGCACCGTTGCTCAGGTGCATTTCGAAACTTCAGTTCTGGTGACATCTTCCATTCTAAACCAATTTAATACCACCACAGCTCTTTCTGTACAAGCTGACAGGCTGAGGTGAATGAGTTGTCAGGGTGTAGGAACTTTGCTCGTCATGCAGTCACAGGGAAAAGCTTCTAAAAGAAAATATACTCTTGGGTGTGGTGTTGTCTGAGCAGCTGGTAATTACTTCTTCACCCATCTAGCGAGGGCCTGCTAGTTCCTGGTCAAAAGAGCAGCGTGTCCTCAACATAAAGTATGGTTTGGTTGGTGAGTTTATGCCTTATAAAGTGACTTAGGTCTGTGGGATGCTGTTGTGCACAACTTGTGTTCTTACAGATGGAGCTGGCATGAGCTTTCCTCCACCAGAGCCTTCTTTCCACCTAAGCAGCAATTTGCATTAAATGTGTCAGAGCTGAGTAAGTTTTAAATTTTTCTCCTGTTGCAAAATAAAAGGTTTGATTTTTACTACTCAGATTAATTGGAGAGAATTTGACTACAGCAATATAATGACAATGGTAAAAGAGAAGGCAGGTCTTTGTAACTGACTATGCTGTGAAAGTCCTGGGAGCAAAATGAATCCCTGCAAAGCAGTTCTGATTTGAGGAAATCCCCAGGAATGGTTCCTCTGAATTCTTGCCTGAATCACACTGCTTCAAGTCACAGTTCTTAAGATGGCCTACAAAAATATGTGTGTTATTACAATAAAAATTGTGTGCCAATTGTGGCAGCAATTTGTGATTCAGTGTATAAGGACCTGATTTGAGATAGAGGTGGAGGAAGGAGGACATGTTAGAATTCAAAATGCTGGGCTGCAGATTTTGCTCATCATGACAACACAGTTAACACCCGTCCTCCACCAGCCTGTCCTGGTACAGAATTCCCTGTGTGGAGTCCTGAGGGCAGCTGAGCTTTCTGGCCAAGTGTGTGAGTGTGCTGCATCCTGCCACGCCAGTGATGGGTGGGTACCTGAGATCCAGTCCAGCCAGTGGGAGACAAATGGTGGATAGTAGAAGGAGGCTTGAGAAGGGGTAAAGCCATGAAGATGCTGAAATGTGCTGAATATCCCTCAATTATGCTCAGGAAAGGATTAAATCTTCCCCTCAGTGTGTGTTGTTGCATCTTGCAGATGTATTGAAAATCTGTGTTAGAGCTGTGAGCAATTAACACATTTACTGAGGACACATGGAGAGGAACTAAACTTTCATGTGATCTACCACAGTTCTGCCTTAATAGATCTTGGCTATACCTGTGATTTAAAGTGGCTTTACTGACACATAGCCACAGTCAGGTGGTTGTGTGGAGAGGGTTCATGGTGCCAGTGCAGGCTGCTTGCACCCCTGATTTGAGTAATTTGCTGGGATGCTGTGAATCTTCCCATTGCAATGGATGCAGGTTTTGATCCAAATTCAGACTGGCAGTTTTCACCTGGAAGATTGTGGTTCAGTTTCTCTTTACAGAGATGCCTTCAGAAAAAAAAAAAAAAATAGGTAAGGAATACAATTGAATGGAAACAATTTTCTTTCCTACTAAGTATTTTAAGGAGCAAGAATGTTTTTATAAGTTCAAGACCTATTGCATTTTTTGTTGAACAAAGATGAGACACAAATTAAAAATAGCCCTCATTGCAGCCAAAACACATGCAGGGAAGAGTATGGGACAACTGACCTTTAATAAACTGGGTTGGTGCTACCATCCTGCTCCTGGAGCAAGGAAAGCACATCCAGTTCATGCACTGCTCAGTGGAGACCTGGTGCATAGGAAAAGGAAAGGAAAGGGTCTGGGTGAACATCTTCATGAGGGGGAGAACAGCAGGTAAGAGGAGTTTTTGAAGAAGAGGAAAGGGTGGAGATGAAAAGCAATAGAGGAACTTTTCTGATCTGGGGAATGTTTTTCAGATAGTGTGGCATGAAGGAGGTAGATAAAGACAGTGGATAGATAGTGGATTTTTTGGAAGATAGTGGATTTTTTGGAAGAAGTCTCAAGCTTCAGAGATTTGAGATTGATTTGAGATTAAAACTACGTGATCTGAACATACCAGTGACTTTTCTCTGAAATTAGAGTTCCTGATAACTCTTGGATGCTGTGCATGTGCTAAGACCTCATTCAAAACATTCAAACATAGATTTTAGTACTGTGCTGGATTGGGGCCACCAAGATAAATAAAAATGTTAATGATTTTCCAGGCTCATACTTAAAATTCAGTGGTGGAAGTTTGCAAACGGATTGTGCAGATTGCCAAATTAGGTCCAATTACTCAAATTTAGATGAGCTTAGCATAAAACATACAAATGTGTTCAATGCAGTATTCTGCTTAGGTCTGTGATTTCATTTCACCAGGCTTATATTTGCATGAGTTCATTAAAATTGGTTCCATTTCTTTTTTCCTTTAGCATCGCTTTGAAAAAGTGGTATTTAAGCTGGGGAAAAATAGTAAAGGACAGACTTGTAATTATAAAATGAAGCTAACTGGAGTCATGCAGCACTGCTGTGGTTCATTCTGTCAGAGGGAACTGGAGAGCTCATTACTGAGCCCAAAGTTCAAACTGACCACTCTTTAACAAAGGGTCCTGGTGTATAAGTCAATTAATTGCAACCTTCTACTCCATGGTTACCCAGTCTCTGAAAAAAAAATTCCACTTCAGTAGGACTGCTCTTGGTTTGTATTCTAATTAATATTTATTTTTCTTATTAAAAATAAGAACTTGGACAAGGAAGCCCTGGTCCTCTTCTGTTTGTTAATCCTTCGGGACAGAAAAGAAAAAAAAAGAAAATGAAAAAAAAAAAGTCATCTCAGCCCAAACAAATGAGAAAATCTCCAGACAGACTAAAGGTTTTAATGAGGTTGTTACCTCTCTCTAAAGCCACACGACCCTTTCAAAAGGTGATGGCCTGGCATCTCCTGGAACTTGGAGACATGCCTACTTGTCAGTATTAGTGGCTTTATTTATCGTTGTACAAGGTATCCAAATGTCAAAATAATATTTATGTTTATTTAGTAGTACCACTTAGTGCTCCAGTAAGTTGTGGTTTGTTATTTGGAAGTTATTTCATCTAATTCATGGTCCAGATGTGAGAAAGCACACTTACTTTGTATGCAAAACCACTTTTTCAAAAAGAACTGTGATACAGCTCTACACCCCCCATATGTGTATCTGTATTGGCATAAGAATGAATTATCCATGCTGTGAGTCTGAACATTTTTAAATAGCAGTTTAAACAATAATCTCCATCAGTTTCAAAGAAGCCGTAATGTTTAATAAATTGGTAATGAGCTGCTTGAAAAAGTGTATTATGGTATCATAACAGGAACTTTGTAATTGAGGTTGCAAACTGTTTTTCTACTGCAAGAAGGTTCTGACCGTCTGCTCTGCCTCAGCCTTCTCCAAAGAATGGTTTCAACTTGAAATTCCTTGTGTGTGATGGGAAGGGGTTCCACTTCTCCCAGTCCCTGTCCGCTGTGGGTGACTGGACAGGGTGTTTCCTCTCCTTCTCCTGTTTTGTCAAGATGTAGTGATTTTGCTTTTGAAAAAGTGTTATGGCTCTTGGGTAAAGTGGAGTATGTCAGAAATTGTATAGGAGAAAAAATATTGTTTGGTTGACTGCCATGGCAGTTATGCAGGTGTTTTCAGAATAGTGGGATTGTTTGCAGGATGTAAAAATTCATGAGATAAATCCTCTCTGACCTCAGTAGACCATGTAAACCTTAGTTACCGCTGGGTGTGGTAGCTTAAATACCTTACTGCAGTCATAAAATTAGCCATGAAAATAGAATCCAATCTCTGGAGAGTCCAGGGTGTCCTATTTCCCCACTGCTTCCCAGTACAGCACTCTTAATAATCTGGGTGTGCTGGATCTGCCTTTATTAGTGCAGCCCCTTTCGGCATAGGTGCTCCTGTGCCATGTGCTTCTCTCGCCTGGAAATGGGAACAGTAGCTCCATTATTTGTGGAATGATTCCTGGTGAATGCTAACATTGCAGCCACTTCCTCTGAGTGCCCTGGTGCTGTCAGTGTGAGTATTCGCAGCGGGAGATGTGAGTTTGTGGGAATGCAGTTACATTTTTAAGTTTCCACGCTGTCACAATCTAACCAGGCAGGGCAGCCTGGGCAGGAGCGTCTGGCACAAGTGGTTCTCAGTCGCTTCCTCCGTGAAAGCTGTTGCTTGCTCATTTCATTTGTTTCTCTGCTGTATTTCGGAGTAAAACCCCCTAGAAAATACAGACCTCCAAGTGATAATTGTGTGAAGTTTAGAGGCTAACCTCAGTGGCTGAGCTGTGAAACAGAGGGCTGTAAATAAGGGCTGCACTTACCCCGGACGGCTGCCTGGAATGAACGCTTCGGCATTTTCGCTCCGTCTGTCGCTTCCAGCCACACACTGATTGTATCGGTCTGAGTTGCCTTATCTGAAAAAAAGCTGTATTGCTAGTTTTTATGTGCCTCCCAGGATTACAGGTAGACTTCACGAGACAAGCAGTGTGCCCTGCCTACCACCAGCTGCCACCCGGCCCGCTGGCCATGCCAGCCCCGGCACTCCGAGCCGTGATGTATTTGAGTTCGGTGGGAGCCAAGGTATTTGACACCTCTGAACACTGAGGTTTATATCAAATAGACTGTTCAAGCCCTTTATGAAAATGAAGTCTTTGGGCTTTCCCATTTAAAACAAGACACCAAACTGAGGCACAGGAGGGAAAGCCAAACAAAGAGGCGGCTGCAAAACTCTGAGGCCTTCCAATGTTTGGGCTGAGCTTGCTCTGCCAGGCTGGTGCCCTGCTAGAGAAGCAGGGGAGACAGTAAAGGTAACCAAAGAAAACAGGCTCTAAAAAGAACATTTAACCTGCACTCTTCTAATCAGATATGCTTTGAGGCTTCTCTTTGCCTTTGGGGGTCAGAAGGGGCTCCCATCTGCAGCTGGTTTGGCCAAAATTCATGTGACAGAGGGCAGTGTTACCTGAAGACCAGGTTTTGTTGTGATGGAGGTATTGGGGGGAGCATATGGTCCAGATAGAATGATATCTTCTGGCTGTCACCTCCCTCACAGGGAAATACAGGATGTTTCACCTGTGGGGACTGGCTTGCTGTATGTGTCACCCTAACTTGTGTCATGGTGTTTGATGCTGTTGCTCCAAGAGAAGGCTCTGAGCTGATGTGAATCTATTAGCTCAGGAGGAATCTCTCTCTTGTGTCTTCCACCCTGAGGTTAGCAAGCATTACCTAATTTGGATTGTCAGGACTTGAAATATTTCTTGGTGTTCCTGTTTAAGTGAGATGCATCAGGACCATCTGTATTTCCTCCAAATTTCTGCAGAAGCAATGCTACAAGTCCCTGTGTTTCTAGAGAGAGAAACCAAGGCCATCAGTGTTGTGCACTTGGGCACATTAGAGGTTGGCCTAATTCAATTCAACTTCGGAGATAAAATACTGTGAGTTCTCTTAGGTTTGTTGAGAAACCAAGTTAAATGTTTATGTTTACATAAATAATCTCTGAAGTTCTGGAAGTGTGTCTTAATGGGCAAAGCACAGTAGTTCAGGTATGTAGGTGGTAGTTGCAGATGTGAGTTTCTGACCTTCTTCTGTGACCTTGGGAAGCTTTTCCTTTTCTGTAAAATCGGGATAACAATACGTCTCTGCTTTAGCAAAGTGCCTTTGAGCAACCTGATGAAGTGCTACATAGAACCAGCCCAGGATAAGAGCCTTTATCTGCTGTGTCAGTTATTCCTATTCTGAGGCTGACTGCTGGGGGAATAAATAGAACCTGTTCCTCTGTATTACACGAGTGCCCAAGTTCACGTCTGTTCTATATTTAAACATGCAGTTATATGTTTTAAGACATACTTCTTTACAAGTTTTGTTATTAAGCACATGTGCCTTTCATAGTGTCATCGGGACCATAAAATTTGAATGCTGGATGCAGAAAGGGGAGAACAAGAAAACCTTTTAACCTGCACATTATTAGAAATCCGTTTCAGATGATCCCCATGGAAATGTTACTGATAGTTTTGTTTCTGAAGCCAGACAGTAACTAGTCATGATTTTTCCAGAAAGGAAATGCTATGAACTGTGCAAAGCTTAATGAAGGGGAGATGGCTGATTTATTGTAAACAGTTACAGCTTTCTGATGTTGCTTGGACTTTATATTAATCTTGTTGTGTGGACTGTGTGTTGGGAATAATTGAGAAACATGGAGGATTAGTCCATAAATTATTGCCTAGTGAGTGTAGGTTATAGTCTTGATCAACTTCAGCACCAGCTTCTTTTATAACTTTTCCAGAATTTTAGCCACTTTAATATACCAAGTTATGATACATAATAGAGTTCAGAATAGAATTGTGTCCTATAGAAGATTTCTTCAAGGAGGGTTTCCTTTAAACCTGAAGAAGAGAGGACAGGAGGAAGTGAAACATTAAAGAAAATCCATTCTATGTAAAGTGTAAATTATCTCATTTGAATTCTGAACATATGTTTCTTTAGATATAAAGACACACAATGGCAACAGCACTGCTGTATTTCCTGCTATTGCAGAAACTGGGAATGCCACATAAGACCTTCCATGCTGGGAATGATCAAAAGCCTCCCCAGGTTTTTGGCTCATCCCTTGGTCTTAAAATGCCTTTTGAAGACAACATATGTGGAAGAAGTAAGAGCAGAGGACCAGGTGCCAAGGTTTCTGCTGCAATGCCCGAGCGCCACTGAATTCCTGGAGCAGCTGGGTGCAGGGGGAGGTGAGCACCTCTGGGCATCCTTTGAGGTGCCTTCCAAAGCCCTGCCTTTGCTGCAGGATTGTCACCAGCCCCTTTTATTTTCCTCCCGGCCTTTACAGGGGCAAATGAGCAGTGAATTATGCATGATTCACAGGTTATCTCATATCAATTCTCCACATTGACTCCTGTTCAGAAAGAAGCACCATGTAGCTCTTAGATATCTATTTTATGAGAGTTCTGCTGCAGTCTTTTAGGGGGAGCACAGCAGAATGTACTGAGCTTAAACCTGTGCCTGTGACATCTTTCTTTATTAACAGGAATTAGCACATAAAAAAGGGACTTTAAAGGTGCATTGTGCAAATCAAACCTAGATTTCAGAGAAGATTGGCCTTTCTGTGTTAAATATTATTTTGAACCATAAAATGTGATTTGTATAGAAACTATGTGGTTGTGATAACTGAGAAACACTTATCATATATACTTGAATTCACCATCTCAGCTAAACTTTGAGCTTGTGACATCTCGTGCTTAAAAAAAAAAAAAAAAAAAAAAAAAAAAAAAAAAATTCCACATCCAGCAAAAGAAAGTTCTTTTCAGCTTTCTACCAGGAAATTAATCTTCCATGTGACATATTTCTAATATCACTCAGGTAGCTGGGAAATTCTCCTTTTTTCTTACAAAATTCAATGTGTCAGAGCTGAGGACAGGATGGGAGTGGATTTATGCTGCACCAAGCGCAGCTCTGCTAGATGCCAGGATGCTGGGTGTTTAAAAAGGTTTCCTAGAGAGCTCAAGAAACAAGAGCTTTATGGTGCTGAAGCCTGGAAAGAGAAAGATGAATGGAGCAAACACTGCTGGTGCAGGTGGATGGAATGAGATGGCAGTGGATATTCTACAACGTAAAACAGCAATATGTAAGAGACAAGGGCGTGTGTTGACTTAGTAAGGTGTCATATTAACTAGTGTTTAAAGATCTCTCTTTTCAGAAAAGAGATTCCACTTTGATTTCCTGAATGGATTCTCTTTGATTTTCTCAGTTGCTGTGATCCACACCTGGGTTGATTTTTACTGTGAAGGTGGTGAGGTACTGGGAACAGGTCACCCAGGGAGACTGTGGGTTCCCCAGCGCTGGCAGTGTTCAAAGCTAGATTGATAAGGCCTTCAGCAACCTGGTCTAGTGGGAAGTGTCCCTGCCCATGGCAGGCATGGTTGGGACTAGGTGATCTTTAAGGTCTATTCCAGCCCCTTAGGATTTTATTATTATAATGATTGTCAGTTGTGCTCTCAATGAGCTCACCACAACTCTCTTGTAAACTCAGAAGCAGCAGAAGCAAAGGTAGAAAGAGATTTTGTGCCATAGCTCTACTTTTTCATTCCTTCTGCTTGAGAGAAGTTTGGACTTTCTCCACCTTTCACCCTTGGCACTCTTCCATGTTGTTTTTAATTTCAAAGCAACATGGTGCTTTTTCCTCAGCTGGAAGAGTTGGCACATAGTTCTTTTGTGCAACTGAGACAGTAAACTGCTGTATTAATCACTTCACACAAGGTAACAAACAATAGCAGAACTGTTGCTTTTACCTCTCAGATTTCTACTAAAATAATCCAATTTCCTGAAGGCCTTAAAAGTGAGATTATAAAACTGGATTTAAGTCTGTGCCTCTCTGAGTGTCTTCTGCCTGACCTTGCACCACGTGAGATATCAAAAATCTAATTGGCAGTGTAATTACTAAAATGTGTTCTTATTTGGAAGCAGGATTCTAGACAAACTTTGTGTGTCATGTACCTGGTAGAGTCTTGTTTAGGTGTGGGGAAGAGAACAGTCCCTGGCATCCTGAGCCATATGGCTTTCTGTGAGATGTTGCTGGTGCAAGCTGCTTTTCTCCTCCAGCAAGATTAAAAGGAAAAACGAGCTAGGATTGCCCTTTGGGGATGGTTATAGATAGGATGTGAGAAGCCCTTTAAAACTCTTCTCAACATTGCTTGTTTTGCTAGCAGTACAAAGAATCAAGCACACACCACAGCAGATAAAGGGAATTTGGAAATCACAGGCCCAGACCAGTTTTTCAAAGTCATGGGTTTTGATCTTTTGAGGTTGACACTGTTTTACTGTCCCTACCCACACTTGTAAACACCAGTCTGGGAAAGCACAGCAGGAACAAGGATTTCAGAGACACCACACAAAGGTTGCAGGCTGGTGGGTTCCCCAGTGTGCCCAAGGAAGATGTGGCACTCTTTTATTTTTCTACTGAGGGATGGAAGACCCGTGGAAAGTCTTTGTCAAGATGTTACAATTAGAAGCAAGCAGTCAGGTGAGCTGCAGAATGTGAGCCTGTTGAATGATTTTAGCCCAATGCATAGGCAAGGGGAAATGAGTTTTCCTCCTTTATTTCACCATATTTAATTGCACAGTTGGTCTAAGGGGGACTTTGCAGTGAGGTGCTGCAGCACAGCTGGGCTCTGGTCAGCACTAAAAGGTGGTAGCTGGATTTAAACACTTGAAAATCTCAGAAAAACATTTTGTTTAATTTTTGAAAGGAACAAGGGTTGCTTGCTGGGTTTTAAATGCACTTAAAACAAATGCCAGAACAGAGCAATTTTTCAGGTTAGCGGTTGGCAATGTTAGTGGCAATATTTCTGTTCAGAGCTGTCTTGCAAGCAAGGCTCAAAGCAGGAGTGCATGAGAAGCAGAAAACCACAGCATTTACAGTAGAGAAGGCTGTAGCTTTTCCCTACTGGGACACAGTGCCCATCAACTCAACAGCTGTTCTGCTCTGCAAGGACACTGCCAAGGTTATTGGTGTCTACAAATTGAGTGCCTTGCTGATGATCTTTTGTGAAGTATTTAATTTCTAGGTGAAGGAAGAAGGAGTGAATAAATTGCTTTATCCCTTGTCAGAGCTTTTCTTTATGAAGTGCAGTCATTTTACTCCCAGTTTGGGATTGGCTTCCACATTTTTTAATTACAAAATTAAAATATTCTAATGATTAAACTCTGCTCAGAAGCAATAGCAATCTCAAATATTTGACAAAATAAAAAAAGGGAGAAAAAAAAGCCCATATGCTGTTTCAATGTGGGTCATGTACACACGAAGTCTGTTACAGTATGTTAAAAAACAAGGTCACTTCAGTATTTCAATATTTCAAGGTGTTTCTGCTGGATTTCTGTGGCCTGGTGTGTGACGACAAGTTCCTGGACGCACCAGTGTTGCTGCCATGAGGGAGAGAAAATGCCAGAGCTTCATGGAAAACTGTTAAATTCTTCAAGGACTGGCTACCCAGAGTAGAATGGGCTTTGGGGAGATTTGCTTGTAAGAGAAGCCTGCATGATACTTATCTCAATGAATTGGGCAGACAGAATTGTAACAGGATCAAGAAGTGATCCTGAGCTGATTCTCAAGTGCTTTGGGTGTTTCTTCACTGTCAAAATTTACTCTTTTTCAATGTGAAACTGTGATTTTCATTTTCTTGAATATCACTCAAAATGCATGAGCTGTGAGTGTAGAGTTGGCTTCCTACACAGTGAGAATTACATATGCTTATGTGATTTTTTTCATTAAAAAACAATGGTGGGAAGATTCAAAATTGAGAATTCATAAAAGACTTCTTAATAAACACAGATGCCACCCAGAGGAGATTTTCCTTCCAAATTGTATCAGTAGGAATTTTTAAAATAAACCTTGACCTACATTAGCAGTCCCACCTAAAATAGCACACCTTGCAGGTGATTTCCATGTGGTTTTATTTCCTAGCAGATTAGTGTGCTGATGGCAGAATTTCTTCTTTAATAATGCAACAGGAGTGTAAGGAAGCAATGGTAACTCAGCTGCCAAGGCAGAGCCAGAGACTCGTGGTTGATTCAGTTGTTGGAAGAAATCTGGAGATTGGAAGAGAAGGCAGAAGGTGTTGCTTCTGTCTTAGGTAGAGAGAGAGCTGTCCTGTGGCAGATCATGGATATGTGACTGGGAGAGGGAGGTGATGGAGAATGTACCAGTGAATCTGAAAAAAACCCAACTTATCCAAGTTTGAAAGAGTGTCCAGAGACACAGGAGCAGAGATGGAAGAGGGAGAGGAGGATGGATGCACAATCTCAGGTACAGGATGAAGAAGTTGAGTCTGTCAGGTGGAATACAGAGGGATTTACAGTGGTAAGGAGGACATGACGCCAAAATTTATGGCCACTGGGCTGGTGAGACTGGGGTGATGATGCTGGGTGGGTTATGCTCTGGTGAGGTAGCATCCATCTCACCTGACTGCAAACATCTATGTCTGAGCTAATGCTCTAGAAGGGCTTTAAGGCCAGTGCAGATAAATTGCTGCTCATGGAGCTCACCATGAGGTGGCTGTTGGCCTGAGCTGTGCCTTGGTTTGACTGTGGTTGTGTCTGGTCACTGAGAGCACGGGGAGTCTGAAGCACTGGCTCAGTCTGAGGCGTCTGCCCTGGCAGCAGAAAAGCTGGGTGAGATCAGTGCCACCCCTAGGACATGACCCAAGCTCCACTGCAGCTAATGATGGGTGGACATTAAGGGACTTCGCCTTTACCAGCAGCAGCAGAGGAGAGATTTGAATGGCAGCACGGCAACAGAAGAGGTTTCCAGCAGACACGGCTGAGCTGCTCCTCGCACGAGTGGCTGCTCTGACAGCACAGTCCTTTGGTTGGGTGCCCACTGAGTGCTAATAAGATGGCTTGTGTTGCATTATTTCATGAGGTGGTGTCAAAGGCTACAGAAGATCTTGTTAGTAGCTGCAGGAGGACTATGATATATTCTGATTTTGTGTTCCCTTCTCCCAGAGGAAAGTAGTAATTTAGTACTTTTCTCATGGGAGCCAAATACTGGAATAAACTCTGGGGTCATGAAATCCAGTGACCCTGTTCCCTCAGGCAAACACATAATATCATCCCTTTCATAAACTGATCAAATATTTGATCTCAGAGAAACCCAGCAAACTACAGGTTATGCTGACAAAAATAAAACAAGCTTTTGAAAGGGAGAAAGAAGCATTGCTCCGTGCCTTTCCCTAGCTCTTTTGTTTGTTGTTTTATGCACTGTGGTGTCACTACTCAGGGCTTTACTAAGGCTGTAAATACAGATTTTTAAGAGAAGATTTGGATTTGTTTAGTATTTGAACATCTTTGTGCTGTCCGTGGTAATTCTCACCTATCTCCTTGTGGCTTTGAAATGGCAGTTGTGTTTATAAATGGCTTTAAGATAATTGATGAAAGGGGTGATTTGCATGGAGAACAAAGTAGTGCTGAAACTTTGCCGGAGACCTATCCACACCTTTTGGTGCATGGGGAAATATAACATGAAAAGGGGAAAAGTTTTTTTGTTGGGTTTTTTCCTTCCACTACCAGTTGTCTTTGTTCCTGCCTGGGGAGGATGCCTGTGAAGCACAACTGCTCTATTCCCAAGATGATTTTAAAGAAGTAGTCAGTTGGTCAAAAGAATAAATAACCTGTATCAGATTAAGTAAGTGGATAAGGTCTCGGAATTGATATTCCCCATTATTTTAAATGACCTTTCCTTATCACCCTGGAGAGGCACCTAGCTGGCTTCAAGGGTATGTCCTTGCAAGAAGGTTGGAGCACAGATCCATGGGTAATAGAGCTGGAAGGTTAAAACAGACCTAGACCTAACAAACTGAGAAATAGGTGTAAAGATGAAGGTTTAGAGCTGATCTCATAGCCTTCTATGTGGGTTTTTGGGTTGGTTGGTTGGCGGGGTTTTTTATTTTTAATTGTAGAAAAATTGAGCGGTTTCTCACAAAATAACGTAGAGAAGAACTCAACTGCCCACAAGGAAATTGAATCAAGTCCTCTATCAATTTTATTTATTTGAGGTTAGTTACCGTAAATAACCTTTGTAAAGTATTCCAGACCTCTACAAAAAAAAAAAAAAAAAAAAAAAAACTGGGAAAAAAGCTCTTGGACCGGGAAGCCACCAAACTTTCCCATAGGAGGCCTGGGGCCGAGAGCCGGTGCCGGTGTGTTGGGAAGCGCCGCTGCCCGTTTCGGAGGGGCAGGGATGAGGATGCTGCGGTGGGCGGGGTGCGGGCGGCGGCCGCGCTTTGCGGTCCCACCTCCGCACCCCCCGCGCATCCCCCGAGCGCTCTCCTCGGTCGGGCTGCCACCAGCACGCCTTTCCCAGGCAGAAATCCTGCCAGGCGTTGCCCACTCCTGGCTTGTGACGGTTTTTCTCGCCTCGCCTTTCCTCCTGTGCCCGGCGTCCCTTCTCGCTCCGTGCGCCGGGCGGGCTGCGGGGGGCTCCGGTCCCCTCCCGCCGCCATTTGGTGCCGGCAGCCCCTGCTTGGCAGAAGCCGATGATTGATGTCAAGGCTGGGAGCAAACAGCTGCTGATTTGATTATTACTGTTTCATCTCCTAACCTTTTGGAGCATTATGGGAATACTTATTCACCTTGTCACGCTTTAATGGCGTTTGGTGCTGTACTGCCCCAGGAGCAATGGAGGAGTGGTGTTGTACAGAGGTAGTTTAGAAATTCCTGTTCTTTGTGTTTATTTACAGATATAGGGAGGGGAGCGAAGATCTTGCTGTATGGAGGAATGGAAAATTCATCTGTTTGACTGGGAACAGTTACAGACATAGATGTGCAATATGTTAATAAAGTAATTGTGCTATGTTGCTATAAAGAGGATGGCTTCATTATAAAATTCTTGGTTTAATACTGTCATTACAGCAGATGTATAGCATATGAACTAATTTGCATGCAGATAAGGAGGCTCTGACAGCTTGGTAGCATAATTACTGCATAGCATACAGCTCACTAGTGCTGGGAGCTGAAGCTGTTACTGGAGGGGTGCTCATGGGACTAATTACATTGGCTTTGTTAAATTTAAAATAGTGTATAGCCGGGAAAGAGACCCTTCTGTGCTCCGTGGTGTTGTGCACAGTAAGTCACAGAAGCCTTGAACTGCTGCAGCCATTTTAAGCCATGCAAATGTCTGGATCTCAGCACTTCCCAGTGTAGCGGAATCATCGACTTGGATTTGACCAGGGTGCCTGTATCAACTTTCAAACAAAAGGTTCAAAAACTCTGATATTTCTGTATATTAAAACTCCAGTTAGGTCCTTTGGATAAGTGAAGAAAACTACAGCTGCAGTAACTTTCTTTTGTTCAGTATCTGATGGAAGTGGATGCTGAATGGGTGAACTCAGGCTGGTGAATGGCTTCTCCCCCCTCTCCCGGGTGCACCTATTGCCTTGCTTCATCACATCCATGTCTTTGTGGTTTGTTTCCACTTAATTTCAAACATATTGCTCCTTCCTTTTTTTTTGTCTTTGCTTTGACTGTGTCTGCAGTTTTTAAAGATCTTATTATTGAGGTTCCTTTATGGATTTCAAAATGTTTAATTCATTACTAAGTCATTATAAACTGAAGGCATTTTATTTTCCCGGGGAAATCAAGACAGTACCACGGGAGATTATTTCCCCCCTGCCACTGTCAGATTAGCTTGCAGAGAAGGGAGGAATTTGTGAATGCACAGTTGACTTCGATTATGTAAGCTGGAAACTGGCGAACAGTATGGATTTATTTCAATTCCACTCACTTTAAAAAGAAACGCATATTAAATTGTGGGTGCCTTAGGGCATCAGACAAATGGGAAGCCAAGCAGAAAGTGTGTATTCCTCCCTGACCTCTCCTGCAGAGCAGTGAGTGATGCCAGGTAGCTGGGCTGCCGGAGCTGCAGGTTGTGCTGGAGGAATGGGATGGTTTTGGGGAGAATGGGAAGGAGGCAGGGGCTGGTTTTATAGCCAGGACCGGGCTCTGTGCCCTCAGGGAGGGGAGAGGCTGCTGGTGTTCGTGGAGTACTGCGGGTTCTCGCTGGGATCGGCAAAGGGAAGCAGCCTTCTCCCCGCCCTACTGGGGGACAGGTGCTGTGACATCCTGCTTCAAGCAGCTCCCAGCAGGTTTTACCCCTGAACCCATCAGAGCCTGCCTCTCGTGCCAGGAGGGCCCTTCTCCCGTATCCTTACCTGCTGCCAGCCCCGGGGTGGAGCTGGATGTGGAGCCATGCTCCTAAAAATCATCAGCATCAAGGGACCACTGGGACACTCAGCAGCTCTGTCCTGTGCCATGGGTAAGGACGTTGTGCTCCATTGCCTTAACACATCCCTCCCTCCAAAAAAATGATGCAACTCCCTCTCATCTCTCTCCATAATACCCCATGCTAAACAAATATTAACTTACTTTTTTTTGTTTGTTTGTTTGTTTGTTTTTGTGCTAAATATTTGCCCAGGTATTTTATTTTGCAAAATTCAAGCTCATCCTTATATGATCTGCTTGCATTTTGTTAATCTGAGAATATTAATAGCCTGCTGGCATTACTGCTAATTTGGAGTTCCAGCTGTGGTGTGAATATAGTAACAAATTTTTGGAATGGTTTGTTAATCTTATCAATGTTCATTATGTATTTATTAATAGTAATTAGAGCCAGTCATAGTGATGCATTTGGAATTTTTTGTATCAATCAAACAAGCATTTTTTGAGAGGATGATCATTTAATAGGAAATTTAATGTGTAAATATGTAAAAAAAAAATTAAATACAGTAGGAGAAACGGTACAGGAAAACACTGAACTGAATTAATAGTTTTCACCAAAATTCTTGCCTTGTCTGATCCTCCCTTCCCCACCATCTCCCAAAGCATAGTAAAAAAAGGTAGAAGAAGGGAAAGACCTTATGGCTCTTTAAAAAAAAAAAAAATTACTCATTGAAACAGTTCTAATTGGACTTTTTTCCATGTATCAGAGATTTCAAGGAAATTTTTTGCATGTTATTCAGACAGTTTTAATATGCACATGCATGTTGAGATTTTTTTTTTTCTTTTTCCTTCAATTTTGATGGTGAACCTGAGTTATTTCAAAGGGCTTTGGTTTTTCAAAGGCCAGAAAGGAACACAATTCTTTTGAAAATCAGGGCTCTGTGTTTTCTTGACTGGATCTCAGTCATGTAATCAAACCTTTCCTGGCCTTTGGTGTTGCCCACTCCTCCAGATTAATGTCACAATGTCCTTTTAGGACAAGTCCTGACTGAGTCCTTTAGGTCTCTTGCAATCATATGAACTACAGAAAAAGTTAAGAGCATCTCTATGGAGTCATGATTGGACTTTGTTGTTGTTTCCTTACCAACCCTGCTCCCCCGTTTATGCTCTTTAGGCCTGCTGTTGCCACTCAGGAAACAGATTATCCAGCACTTCTCCATGTTCCAGCCCAATCAAAGATTTCTCCTGAATCAGCAGTGCTTATTATCTCCAACTGTACATAATTATGGTAGAGAGGTTGCACCACCATAACTGGATAATGTCAGCATTTCTATTACAGCGCCATACTTTTAGTGTCCTGAAATGGGGATATAAAATCTCACTTTAGCTTTATAGTCCTTCTAGTGGTGAGAGATAAGTGTGTGCAATCAGCCTTTAAGCAGTTAAAGAAACCCATAAAAAAATTCCTCTTTGGGATGTCAGTTGTGTAAAAGCTTGTTACAAACTGGGGTTTA
This sequence comes from Tichodroma muraria, assembly GCA_013390105.1. Lineage (NCBI taxonomy): Eukaryota > Metazoa > Chordata > Aves > Passeriformes > Sittidae > Tichodroma > Tichodroma muraria. The sequence goes on along the minus strand of WAAG01050057.1, from coordinate 134,490 downwards.
ATGCACTTTTGCAAAACTATTAAGCACCTGAAACTAGCAAACTGCCATGAAAATATTATTAATGCACAAGCACAGAATGATTTGCAGGTTGCTGCAACAAAGGAAAAAAATAAAATATGTGGGCTCCAGTTTTAGCAAGTCTGCCAAAATGTTGTGAATATTTAAGGGTAAGGAATGACTCCTGCAGAGCTGTTCTACTCCAGGAAGCATTTGAGTATACATATTTAACAATCTATTAGTACAGTTGTATAAAAACCTTTTATATATATTTAATCCTTTATGAAAATGGTACTTGACATGTGACAGGTCAGCCCTTTTGCAGTTGTTTTTCTTTAAGTTTTTAGTGGTATTTTGAACCCTTTTTCTCACTGCAGTGTGCTCTCCCTCTTGTTACCCCCTGCCCTGTTTGCAACATCATGAATTAAAGGAGGTTGGCATTAACCAAGGGCTTCTGCAGAATGAAGCAGCCTGATTTCTATAAAACATTCAATATGATGTTTTTCAAACAGGAGAAGAGGTTGATAGTTCATCCATCTTTAAGAACTCAGAAGTTCTGCCTCATGCTCTGCTGCTTATCATATTCATGCCAGCAGAGACCAGTGATGATTGCAGTGCTCTCTCTGAGTTCTGACACACTTCTAATTATAGCATACACTGCCGTAAACTCCAGAGGTGATAATGAAGCCCGGACCCATGTGTCAGCAGAGCTTTGAAAGGGTAATGCATTCCTGTTCTGCACTACTGGTCCTTATTTGTATGTTTGCAGGCACCTAGACTCCAGCAATGATGTGTTGCTTGTTTTCACTGAGCCAAGAGGTGAAACACACAGAGCAGTGGAGATGTGTAATTTTATCGAGGTAATTGAGTATTAACTATTTGCATGTCCTTTGAGAGATGCACAAGGAGAGTGGCAAGGGCAGGAAGCTTTTCATACAAGACTTTGTATAAACTTGTTGCCTAGAAAGTGTTGACAGGACTTTAGCACTCTGCTGTCTGATGACAAACGATTTCCACTCCTGAGCATGGGGTGTAGGAAATGACTGACCCCTGTAAACGAGGCTTACTTCCATCGCACAAATTCAGCATCCACAAAATCAGGATGAGAACAGAGTAAGGGAGGGACTGCACTGAAGATGAGTTACAAACTTGCCCTAGGAAGCTCTTGGTGAGTGATGAAGCCTTTTTTTCTTTTTTTCCCAGAAGTAATGAGCATAACCTGCTGTTCTCTCTTATGCTTTCCTAATTGAGGTGTGAACCCATCACTCAAACCTTTACATACTCTGCTCTTTAATCTTAGCATGTAAACCAAGCTAACTCTCAGAGAGTGAGGTAACCAACTTTGCCCTTCCTTCAGGTTCTCCAAGCAGAAAAATAATTGTTTTCCAGGTTTCAACCACTAGGAGCATCTTGATGTCTGGATGACCTGACAGATGAGTCCTGCCTCTTACTGCAGAGGAATCAGAACAGCCTGTGTGACAGACTTGGCCTTCCATTTGCTTTGCTGGTGACAAGAAGTTATCTTGAGGCAGATGATGAGGGTGCAGCAACTGGTGTCTTTTGTAGCTGTTACTACTTAGTGGAAGAAGAAGATTGAAGTGGCCTTATGGTCCAGTGTGGGAGGGGTGTCCCCATCTGAACTTCTCATCCGTCTTTGGTGAGAAGGTTGGGACCTTATCCCAAGCTACTCATCGGAAAGGTAGAGTCACTTGACTCTTGTGGATGTGCTACCTGTGGGCCGAGGGTGCCAGAAACACCTGTAATGATGCAGTTTCAGTCTCCAGGAGGAATGGAGTTGTCCCCTGCCTTTACTATGGGGTAGAAGCACCTGAGGGAAGAGAGAAATCTAATTTAGCAGAGGTTTAACAGCTAAGATGCTCCAAAAATTTTGATATGTGTTGGGGGCAAATCTGACATAACTGAAATTATACAAAAATCAGGCATTTTTTACTTCTAATCTTACCTATTTTTGTCCAAGAGAGGGACTGAAACACTGTTTGTGAGGGAAGGGGAAATTGCTTGAACTGGTATGAAGAAAGACAGAAAAGACAGACAGAAAGAAAGGAAAAAGAAAAAAAAAAAAAAAGAAGGAAAATAAATCACCGCGGTCTCTTGATGTGTTAAGCTAGAAAACTTCAGCCCTGTACAAAGCTGAGAGTCGAAGAACGTGAGCCTTTTGGTTCATCCATCTCTTCTTGTCTTTCTAAATATGTTCTTTCAGTTGTGTGTTACCAGCTTTCATCTGCCTGGACCACAATCATCATCCGCAGCTGTCTCCAAGGTTATACAGAATATCGTTTAAAATTAGTTGGTATTGTTTAAATGCATGCGCAGCCTACTGAGGGCTGCCAGGCTGTGCAGCCCAAAGGGCTGTGTGCGGCTGAGCCAGCAGCCGGAGGTGCGGATGTGCGAGCGCATCGGGGAGGGCAAGGGGCACTCGGAGGTGAGGAGGGGGTGGGAGCTGGCGGCGCACGTGGCACCACGCTTGTCTGTGTGGAAACGCAGCACCTCGCCAACTTTTAAACCTTTAATCTGCAGCGCGAATTTATATAAGCCTGCCTGTGGAGGTGTGAGGGTCACCGGGCTGCGGCTGCCCCGAGGCTGGAGGTGAGCGGGGTCCGGACAGAGCTCCGGGGAACGGGACAGAGCTCCGGGCAGAGCTCCGGGGAACGGGACAGAGCTCCGGGGAACGGGACAGAGCTCCGGGCAGAGCTCCGGGGAGCGGGGCAGAGCTCCGGGGATCGGGCAGAGATCCGGGGACGGGGCAGAGCTCCGGGGACCGGGCAGAGATCCGGGGACGGGGCAGAGCTCTGGGGACGGGGCAGAGCTCTGGGNAGCTCCGGGGAGCGGGGCAGAGCTCCGGGGACCGGGCAGAGATCCGGGGACGGGGCAGAGCTCCGGGGACCGGGCAGAGATCCGGGGACGGGGCAGAGCTCTGGGGACGGGGCAGAGCTCTGGGAACGGGCGGAGCGGGGCCGGGGCCGGGCGGGGGGCTCGGGGTCCCCGCGGAGCTACCGGGGCCCCTGCCCGGGACACGGAACAGGGAAGGCGGCGGCAGCCGGGAGCTGCAGGGGAGAAACGGAGATACAGGGGAGGGAATTTACGTTTCGGGCTGTTTCTGTGTCACTGTGAATAAAGGGCTCTATGGAACGAGCCAGCCGAGACTGTGCCGCGGGAATGCTGAGGTGGAAGCGGGAAGGAAAGCTGGTCTGACTGTGGGAGTGGGGAGGGTAAGCGGGGTCCCCGTCGGTCACTGGAGCCGCTGTCGTGAAGCGGCTTCGGTCCCAGCAGCTGTAGTGATCTGTAATCAACATACTGATTATAGGGTTATATATGATAGTACGTAACGGTTCTGTATAGAACGAGTGTATAACGATATCTATATACATAAAATTATCTATACAAATTACTAAATACAATCCCGGAGCGCGCAGAGCTGGGCAGGGCCGGGCCGGGTGGAACAGCGCTGCCCCGGCAGTGAGTCCCACCCAGCACCCTCTCCATCCCTCCTCCTTCGTCATTCCTCTCCCAGCCCTGGCCGGCTAACAGGATGTTGGGGGAAGAGTTTGGGTCTGAACAATCCTCTCAGGTGCACAGTGGGATTGTTGGGGTGTCTAGCCAGGAGTTGAACTCGATGATCGTTGTGGGTCTCTCCCAGCTCAGGACATTCTGTGATTGTGTGGCTCTGTCTGTGCTGGAAAGTGTTGATCACAGGTGTGTAAAGGTCCTTGGCTGGATTTGAAGTTGAGCGTTGCTCATAATCCGTCTGGATTCCTCACACGATCTCCTGCCCTTGGTAAGATGCAGCACCTGCCCTAACAAATCCATAAATTCTTGGCTGCTGAGCTCTGTCCTCGAGTGACTGCAGGGCAGATGTGCACTTTGTGAAAACTCATTTGAAAGAGGCCTGCTCTAAACAGATGAATGAGTTGGCTTGGATACTTTGAAAATAAAAATCCTCTTCTATCAGCACACTTTGCAACTTTGACATAATTTACAACAACATTGTCCTCTTGAAAATTTTGCAACATGATTACAGTGTTGCCAGCTCTTGTGATTTGCAAACTTTAGGGGAGACCTTGAAGGAGGTAATTTAATCCATTCCTCTACCTGAAGGCATGAGCAGCTTTGCCTAAGCATCATCTGTGAAAGACGTGATAGGGAGAGTTATTTTTCTGCTCTTCATGATTTCAAAGTCACTGACCATTGGGACCACTTGCAGCTGGTAGTGCTGAGCCAGTCCTCCTGCAAACGTGAATTTTTGATGTTGAACTCTCTCAAAATCTACCTGTAAGTGCTATAGTTTTTACCTAGACATTTAAATATCACCCAGGGAATCTGAAGTCCTTTCCATGGGAGCAGTGTATGGGAAAATAGGATGTCACTAAGTAAACAGGTACCATCAGCAGTCCACAAAGTTACTGGCCTGTGTAACACGGAGTGTACAAAACGAACTACTCATTTTCCTCTGCACCACTGTTAGGCCTGGGAGTAAGAAAAGCAAGCACTGTATGTCTGAGAATAAGCAGCTTTATAAATCCAGTTCTATAAATATTGTGACCATTGCTACCCGACTAGCAGGTACACCACTCTAGATTAATTCATTATTATTTGTAAATTCACACAGTGTAAGCTAAAGGTCAAGAAATAGTACCACAGATAGCCTGTGGATATCTTCAGCACCTGAGCTTTCATTGTGTCTTCTCATGGCCACACACTCCATGCTCCCATTGATCCTAATGGGAATCATTTGCACACACCAAGTGGGGAATAAACCAGGAAATCACTCACTTGTCCATTAGAGAGGCTCTATGTAGATCTGTGACAAGCAAGAGTCACAGCTGCCACTGTCTGCTGTGACGCATTCCTTCTGAATGACCCTGATCTGTGTGCCATGGAAAGTACCTGCTTAGGCCTGTGGTAGCCTAAGCTACCTCTTATTGATCAAGGCAGGTTTCTCAAAGTTTGACTTTTTAAAAGTGTGTAAGTTCATCACTGTGCATTTATCTTTCAGAAAAATTCCTAATCCAAGCTGTGGCTGATCAATGGTTGTTTTAATTATGCATAGAAGGGTCAATTCTACCAGCTTCATTCCCTTTGAATGCTGCTTTACCCTGGGAGGAATTGACTTGCATTACGCAGGTTGGACAAATTCACCTCCAGTCTGAACTTCTGTAAAAGTCTCCAGGGAAGGTCAAGTTTCTGTTATTTTCAATAATAAATGAGATTCCCATTGAGTAAAATGATCCAGGAAATCAGCTTCAGCTCTCAGAATAACAGTTTTGTGGTCTCTGATGGAGGGCTGGGAAGAACTGATAAGAGTTAGAAGAGAGATGAATGAATCTCTCCCAGCTGCAGGTTTTACAATTCTAACCTAGTAGAATGGGCTCCCAACACAAGTGTTAATAACTTTTTATTTGTTTTGAAGGTTGTCTCAGAGTTGTGTTTTTCAAATACACTTGTTTACAGTCTTATCCTATCTCAAGTAAAATTTTTATAGGTGAAAGACAGCTACAACAATAAAGGAGATGATGGTATTTGTGTAATACAGAATGATTTCTCACAGCTCACAGGAATGTCTTCCCTTCCGCATATTTGTCTGCCAAATGGATGTTTGGAAGCGTTAATGATTGTGTTTTCCCCTTCAACTCTGGGAGTAGCCTAATTTGGCTGAACAGTCAGAGGGGAAAAAAGAAATAATTAATGTGATTCATTCATCTAGAAAGTGTAAAGCGTAACTTAAATGGCAATAGTGGTAGAAAAAAGTGCTATAGTGAATGTTTCAAATATCAGATTTGAAAGATTTTCTTTATCAAAAACTAATGAAAACTCATTTGAGCAATATATGTGGCTATTTCAACCAAAAGAATACCCTGACAGTCACACTCCCAAGGCCAGAGACTAATTTCTGGGACTGGAAGGCTCCTGCAGTGTCAATTCACCTGGCTGGCATCCCCCATCTTCATGTCCTTTGTTATCCCATTCATCTAGAAAGTGTAAAGCATAACTTAAATAGCAACAGTGGTAGAAAAAATGTTATAGTGAATGTTTCGAGCTTCAGATTTTCCATTGAGGTGTGAAGTGATCTGAAAGGAGTAAATGTCAGTTCATCAAAAGGATATGTGTTTTCTTCTAATACTGTTTTATTGGCCCTTTCCAATTATTAATCTCAGAATTGCTAAAAACACATGCGATAATGGATGGTTGCTGTTCAGAGTTCTAATTTACTTTACTGCACAGTCACTGTGGGAAAGTGCTTTAGCTACTTTGGCTCTTTTGTATTGCCTCGAGAAAGAATTTTCCCCATGTGTTTTGCTCCAGAAGTCATCTGTTGTTTTTCAATGTATGCACATAAACAGCTCTTGCCATTATGCCTGAATATTGAGTCAGCAGTTCCCTCTGATGAAGCCATCACCCAGGCCTGTCACGTTTATCTGCACAGATCAGCATCACGGAGCACGTAATGCTATTAACTCCCAAACATTGTCTGCTCACCACGGAATTGTGGGACACGAGTGACCTTTTGCTTTTTCCTTCCTAATCGGCTCTGGGACTGGACTGCCAGCTTGGCTGTTCTGTGCCTCCATAACCCTCTGGAAAATGGGCACAGTTTCATCTTCCCACCTTGCTGGAGGCATTTTGAAGGCAAATGTACTGACAAAGGAGACCTGCTCAGATTTTTCGATGTATGGTGTAAGATTGGGGCGTTGGTTTTATTTTTATTTTAAATATTTAAAATGCCTCCAATGAAATTATGTCTCATTCATTGGACTTGGGTCGCTCTCATCCTGCAGTGGCAGAGGTAGCAGGGATTTCTCTCTTACTTTCTTTTGCCTTTCTGCAACATGTCCTTGACAGGATGAGAGAATATTTCTTTTAAAAATGATGCTGGGAGATGGAACCACTGGCTCTCTCCAGCCTTGTCACCTCCACCAGTGCCATGGGCAGCAGGGACCACCTGAAATCAGCAATGTCCTGAGTCAGAACCAAAAGACAATTTGTTTTGTTTTGTTTTTCTTTTTTTATCCACGTAACATTTTTTGCCCCGAGGGTGTTATGCTGCAAAAGCTTGAGCATGTGATTAACACCTATCACAGAAATTGGTTTTGAAGCAATTGGGATACTTGTGTGCTTTGAAATGAGCAGGTGATTTGCAGCAAGTCCCATTATCAGCTCTGTACCAGCATCTGTCTGGCAGAGTGGTTTCACCTGCATCACTCCTCTGAAGGACTCAACACAGCTGTCAAAGGATAAATGCTTCACACTTTGAAAATAAGTGCTGGAGTTTAGATTTAAACTTCATTTTTTTTTAGTAAGGTCTTATCTGTCATATGATATTTTTGTCCTGAAGAAAAGCAGTCTATCTCTGGTAATCACCTGACTGTCCTTTAAGTCAAATAACATACAGATACTTCTAAAAGAATATCATCTCAGGGTTTTTCTAAAGCCAGGATCTGATTGTGTGCTTCCAGGCATTCATCTTCCAGGCATGTAGTGATCTAGCAGCATGAGAAATCAGATTTCTGGGGAAACTGTCTTCTCAACACCTCAGATCACAACACCCTCCACCAAACGTGTCTAAGCCGAGGAGGTAATTGGGGTATTGAGGATTTCTTCCTTATCCTCTGTGTGATGCCAGCACAACTGTGAGCTAAAACCTGGTGGTGTTTTTCTTTGCAGGGAATTGGAGGCAAGACAAGGAACAGCTCATTTGTTTGGGCTGCCAGACAGTTGCATGAGGATAATTATTGTGGGCTGTTTATTTATGTTGGACCCAAACCAGTGGTGGTGGGGACCTGGAGATGCTCTGGAATTACTCACCGCAGTGAAAGTTGGAGCTGCTGGTGTTTCAGCTCCATGGGGCATCTCGTGTTGTCTGGTGCCCAGTCAACACCAGCAGGGCATTGATAAACCAGCAAATGAATTTAAAATGGCATTTAAAATTGGGGCACTTGCAGAAAATTATTTGCAAGAGGCTGATAAAATGATGGAGTGTGTAATGCGATGGAGTGATTGTTTTGTGTGAGCACAGAGCTGTAAACGACTGTGCAGGGACGTTTAACAGAGAGAAGGCAGAACTAGAAGTAATCAGATGAAATGAAGCAAAGATCATTTAAGCCAAACATTAGAGTATTTTATAAGGATGTTTCTTGGCCTCAGAAAGCAGAGTAAAGCACCCCGTGAGAGTGTATCCTGTGAAACTCCTAGATGATGACAGGATTTGTAGGCAAGGTTT
>WAAG01050057.1:74527-126188 GCA_013390105.1 Tichodroma muraria | reverse complement strand
AGCAATAAAATCAATGGAGTAGCTTGTATAGTTATCAATAACATGACAGTTCATTTTAGACTGCAAAAATGCAGAGTTATACACTACCTAACCAGCAGATTTTTACTGTACCAGGAAATGTTTTAATTAAAAGTGAGGAGAATGTATTGTAGCTTGAATTTTCTTTAGTATTCTATTGCACTTAGAAAACTACAAGTTTTTCCTGTGTTAGAACTGGTGGATGTGGAATTTGCAGCAAAGGGACTGTAAATAAAAAAATGTTGTAATAGTTTTTACTTCAGTGAGGTAAGATTTTAAAGTTATGTATTTGATTTCTTCTACATTTTAACACTTCCAGTTATCAATAGGGATGAATCTGAAACTCCAACACCAATCAGCTTCTCAGTGTTTGGCATTTTTTCAGCATCTTGAGCTGTTATCTAATCAGCATCACAGAAGATGAACCAGGAGGATGTTTTCAACCAGCTGAAGTGATAGCAATCATGAAGGACTGAAGCATGCCTTGCTTACAGAGCTGCTGAAAAAACTGCAGGAATTGGTAGCAGTTAAGAACAGGTAAAATTAAGGGACAGGATCTGTAGGGAATAGTCTAAATGTGCACATTGCTGGGTAGGTTTTCTGTCTGTTCTACTCCTTCCCTTGAGTTTTACAGCAAGTGCATTCCATATGGTCACATAAGTACACATTTCTATAGTCTGCACCCCCCCCTTGCTGTAGCACAGGTATTTGCATTTTTTGGTCACTATTGAACATGAAGCTGGAAAACTGCTAAGCAAAGGTCAGGGAGGATGTGTGAAGGAAAAAGAACCATCTGAACCAAGGGTTGATGAGTGGGCAGAGCCAAAACTTGAGGAGCCACAGGAGACTCTGACTTTCCAAGAGTGTGATGAGGTTATCCCAGTTGGAGGTCCATTAGTTTCATAGCATTTCATGGCTGTGGGCTATGGGAGAAAGTATTCCATGGAGACCGTGTTTTCAGTGTATGTTGTTTAGGGAAAAATACTGCTTTTAATAACTGTATGGATGTCCTGTGGAAGTGTGGTGGAATGGGGGTGGTGGTGTTTGTTTTGTTGTTTTTTTAAAAAAAAAATTGAGAGGAAAACCTCTCTGACTCTTCAGTAGACCGGATGTGGTCACTGAAACAAACTTGAGGCAATGCCTCACAGATAAATCAGTATGTTTTCTATGAGTCTTTCTTTCTGTGGCAGAATTTTAGAGATTAGGCTAATGAACTTATCTTCCTGCTATTAGGTGAGGTGTTTTATTTAGACTTTTAACTACAAATTAGAGGTCTGCTGCAAGGGCCATTAAAGTCAAAAGAAGAAGTTTTATATCACGCCCAAAGAGGGATGACCCACATTGTGTTGTATCTCAGCTGTACAAACAACAAAAGGGGGTAAAGAATCTCTGTTGAGGCAGCTGGGCTGTTGGACATCAAATAATCTGAAATTTAGTACTGTGGCTTTTAAGTGCAGAATATCTCTTCATGGGTATATGTGCACATATGTATGCAGACGTGAGTAGCAAACACTGTTTTGAATAAAAGCTGAATTGAAATACTGCAGGTGTTCAGTCTGTATTGGAAATGCCATTTATTTATTACGAACTTAATTATGGTACCTGATCATAGGACACATCTGAAGCCTTTAAGTAGAATAGAAAATAGGATATCTCGTTTTGTGGAATTGAAAATGTTTTGGTATCCCGAGATTTAAAGAAAAGAGTTGCCTTTTTTTTTCTTCCAATAGTTGTGTCAGCTTGTGTAGCAGTGCTGTTGAGGAATACACCAGGTCCTGGTAGCTGGGTCAGAAGCTACGGATTGAGATGGAGGTTGAAATGCTCTGGGTGGGAGCCCCAGACAAGAGGCTGTGAACTGCCAGCCTTTGGGATAGCAATGGACACGGAGATGGAAGATGCCAGCCAGGTGAATGGACACTTCAGGAGCCTTCCAGTCCCAGAAATTAGTCTCTGACCTTGTGAGTGTGACTGTCAGGGTATTCTTCCTTTGGTTGAAATAGACACACATATTGCCCAAACAAGTTTTCATTATTTTTTTGATAAAACTAGTCGTTGTGTTCTTGTTCTTGTTCACTGTATTTCTGCTTCAAAACTTCACTGCATGTCTTTCCCCAAATAGGAAAATTCCTCCACTACTTCATTCAAGAAGGATTGTATAATGTTTATAAAACCCTTAAGTTTTCTCAGGAAAACAGTGAGCTTGGCTGATCGGACTTCCCTGGTTTTGTGTCTGTCTTTTCTCTGTGACTTGGCAATTCATCTTGTGAGAGTTTACAGTGACAAGTTTACAAGACAGTCCCAAATGCTGTCTTGTCCCCGCATCTTTTCCAAAGCCCTTTTCTCCCAGCCTTTGGTCGGGAACATCAGGCAAAAGGTTTGAGGGCCATTTATTTCTTACCTATTCTATGGTTTTACTCCTGTATAACGTACTCAAAACTTGTACCAAGCCATGTGAAGATCTGATAGCTAATGAAATGCAGTTTTTAATACTACGCTGTCTTAATCCAGCCACTCAGCCAAGCATCACAGGGAGCTGATGGGTGTTTTCTTTCTCAGCAGCTGGATGCTGCTACTGGACCAGTTCACAGCTTGGTTTAATGCTGGCCTTGAGTTATGAAGCTCTCAGACTGGGCTACACCTTCTCTTTGGCAGTTTGGAGAAATCTGATAGATCTGTAAGCAGCCGTGGTCAAAGCAGATATAAAGCATGATAACCTTCTGATAAACTACTTCCTAAAATGTGCAAGTATAAATAAGACAATGAAGTATTTGTTTAGAAGTGCTGAATGTGTGGGAGCAGCCCTCCATCCCAGAACTGCTGTGAGTTGAGGGTATTTTAATCACTTCCCCACACACGCCTTTGGCCTGTTGTATCTAACTCAGATGTGCACATTCGTATGGAATTGTCATCTGAATCCACATCGTGCTTTTCCACTGCTCTGCCTCAGCATGGTGAGGCTGCAGGTGACTGACAGATGTGGAGGCACTGCAGGGATCAGGCTGGGCTTGGGTTGAAACAGCCCAGAGTGAATGATCTACAGGATTAAAAATAACCAGCTAATCAGGAAGCTCTGTAATTATCCAGTGTATATATTTAATTTACCACCCTCAGCCATAGCCTTTCCCAAGACAGACATTTCTACTGAAAGTAACTATGATAATTTTTACAAAGATGAAAGGTGGACCTTTTGAAATAAAGGTGTGTGCCACGGCTGCAGAATTATCTAAGCTTCTAAAAATATGCACATGAGAGAAACGGAATATAAGTGCAAGTATATAATCACCTTGTTAATTTATTTTCAGCTAATTTCACTTTCTATAAGTTGCATCCACACTTAGACAAATGGCAATTTTCATTCATTTCTGTGCCAATATTTAAAAGCAGAACATTACAGTGCAATGTCATTAACTAGAGCTTTATTGATTTATAAAATTACACTTTATTACACTAATCCATATATTAGAATGAATAAAACTGTGCATAGTTACAGCTAAGGTATTCTTGCCTAGGAGGTACATAGTTTGCTTTTTCATCAGTAGTTCACAATTTAAATTAGTGGATGTCATGCTGTTGGACTCTAGGAACACGGGATTAATGGCAAACTCATTAGTTCATGAAGTTTAATCTTCTTGGTGGGTGTCCCACCTCGTGGGAAATAAGAGGGATTTGGCTGCAGGTGTCTGGTGAGGTAACAGCAATCAGTCAAAGAAAGGGATCTAGAGCTGCTGCTATCGTGAACCTGAGAATATTTATTATTTATACTTTATTTGGTGCCAGAATACTCTTTTGTTTGCTTAGGAGAAAGCAAATGAATGCTCTGAAGGACACATGAAGAGGCTGTAACTGCATTAGCAAGTGCCACATGGCAGTAGAACCACTGGTGGTACTTTCCTCAGGTCAGGGGGGCGATGCTCTGTTTGAATATTTGGCATAGATCCTTAAATAGGTCTTTCCAAAGTGGACTTCTTGGGGAGTGTGGCAGGTTGTATACCCTTACTTCTCATCATCAGGTAATTATCGGTTTCTTTTAAATTGGTGTTACAGTGGAGGGTGAGCCCCTGATGCTGAATCGAGTTCGTGGAGCCTTGGCGTGGTGTTTCGCAGCACGTACAGATGAGCCTGCAAAGCCCCAACGCGGTGGCAAGTTATTTTTGTGCCTTTTAATCTGTTAGGCCCTGATCCTGATCTGTAGGGTTTCCTAAATCCCATTGATTTCTCTAGAATTAGGTTCCTGGAGTCCTTTGAGAGCCTGGGTTTGGCTGGTCTTGTGCTATTAACCGGAAACAAACCCACTTTCTCTACCTCAGAGCGCTCTAAGGATAAATGTGTTGAAGATTATCAGTGTTCTTATTTGGCGGCAGGGAAGGCCACTGAAATACCAAAAATAGATTTATAAAGGACAAAAATAACTTGCTGCCTGGAGGGTTTACACAATCTGAGCTGTGCTGTGTGGCTTGGCTGAATCACTTCTCCAGGGAGGCTTGGGGCAGTCTGTGCTTCTTTGAAGGAAAGGGACAGGGAGATGCAACTGGACACAGCACCTCGGAGAGAGTGAGAATGGCTTCTGTGTGTGCTGAGGGTCAACCTGCCAGAGGGCATGACTGGCACAGCCCTCTGGGCAAGAGAGGTTCCTCACAAGCTGTTGGCCTGGGATCCTTCTTTGGCCGCTTGCTGGAAAGGCAGGTGGGAGAAGGAGATACTAAGCTCTTCTGTACAAATCCCTTCCATCCTCCCCCATGGAAGAAAAATTGCTTTAGACCGTGGCCATGAAATGCATTTCTCTCTGAAATGTGTCTGTAGAAAGACAAGTTTGTCTTAGTCAGCTCTTTTCTGGGTTTAATCAGTCGTTCCTGCTGACCACAGTGACAGAAATTTGCTTTTAGTCCTGCAGTTGTGTGTGTGGCCAGGAAGAGTCAATCAGCATCTGTTCCTGTGCACGCATCATTAACAGGACTGTGAGTTAATTTCTAGCTGCAGACACATTCTTCTTTGCATTGAATTTCTACTCCACCACCAAGACACTTTGAATGCTTGTCACGTTCTTGGGGTTTATAGGTGTCGAGTCGGTGGCTGGAGAAGGGACCGACGGAATTTAAAATCCCAAAATGGGATTCCTGACTTTCAAGTTTCAGGAGAAAATTGTATTTATAAGCTGAGTGTGTTTGGTTTGTACCAGATTGGGCCTGCCTGAAAAGTCCATGTTTAATGTAGTTACAACTATGAATGACCCCATACCACAGGTGCGTGGGGTCAGAGTGTATGATAGATTGCACAACAGTATCCAAACACAACTCCTTTTACTTCTGTTGGGAAAAAGATATGGTATTCTTAGTTTGAGTAACCCCATAAGTCAATAAGATAAGGTAGTTCTGTGTACAGTGTCTTCTTGCAGACAGGTCACACTGTTTGTGTGAGTGTGGATAAGACTGATTTTAATACTGTGCTGCTGATAAGTTCTGCCTTAGGCTTGGCTGCTGATCAGGTTCTCTCTTCTGGAGTCAGACCAGGTTGTCTCTGTCTTTTCCCTTCTCCATTTACTACTAGCAGACCTGTGAAGTTTGTTCTGCCTTCCAGTTTCCTGGCACCATAGGTGACAGATGCAAGAAAGCCAGAGCGAGCTTTCCAAATTACCCTGTGATGTGAGGGAAGGTGACCTCCAAACACAGTGGGAGGGAAGAGGGGCTGTTTTTCTTAATATGTTTCTTCTTTGGCAGCTGAAGGCTTTTTCTGTGTAGGTGATGAGAGCAGACTCTTCGTGCTGAATGAACAAAAATACCAGTTTTTTAGAACAATGGGAAGAGCAGCACCCTGCCTTCCTCCCACCCCAGCCCTTCCAAACCTCACACAGCAGCACTTGGCCTTGCAGCCTCCTGAGTCAGGAGCATCCCTGCACACTTCATATTAAAACCTTATTTACTGCAGTTCCACCCACTGCTGGTAGCCACAAGTGGCTTGATTCTGTATAAAATGTGGTTGTAGCAACTATTATCATTACTTCGAGTGTACAGCTCCAACATTATCTGTCATTTTAAGAGATGCTGGTCAGTGGAGATGAGGAGCAAATGGCTTGTGGTTTGATGAGATGTATTTTGGTGGCTCACCAGTTTGTCACTGCCAGCCAGTGGAACTGGGGAAGGAGTTTGCAGAAATTACTGCTTTGAAAATGGGAGTTGTAGGTATTCTGAACTCAAATGGTGACTTCCAAATGACTTGCTAAAGGCTGTTTTGGTGCACAGTAACAGTATTACTGCTCAAAAAATGATTTTTCTTTTAACCTGGAAGCAATTGACGTGACTGCAGTCCCATTAAGTCTTATTTTTAGATTACAATAAGCAAGACTGATTAATTTAGCAGCAAGGCATCAGTGAATATTAACAGCTTAACTTGAAGCCCTGGTAGATTGATAAAGAGCTAAACTGCCCCTGAGTCTGTATATTAACAGTCTGGCCATAGTATAATTGAGGCTCATGTTGGGTAAGTGTCAGCATGGTTGATAGGCAACAGAACAGCAGAAGCTATTTGTCTTTTAAATGGGCACTTAAATTATTCAGCATAGTAGTTGATAGTCATCAGTACATCTGAGCCACAGCCCAGTTGTTCTAGACGTGTGTGCACAAGCTCTAGTTAGTTCACATACAGCACTGAGCTCTCCTTGGGCAAACTCACCCATGTCTAGAAGCAGTTTCTCAGGTGGGGTCTCCAGCCCATGGTGAGTTCCTTCTACTGTGGCCCAAGCATTGAATAAACTGGGATGCAGATAGCTTGGGGGTGATACCCAAACCAACAGCTGGGCAAACATTTTATCTGAGCCACTCATGTTAGGTGTAGTTTTGCTTCCCCAGTCCACGAGAGAAGGTAAAAACTGCAATGCTAACCAGTAGCCTTATTTTTTGTTTTCTCAAGTCTTCTGTGGTTACAGGAAATTTGAGGAATTCCCCTGTGAGTGTAATGTATCTTAACTAGTTGTGTATGCTGTGGGATATGCTAGCCAAATAAGACTGAAAGCTTATGAACCATTACAAGTGCAGAAGGAGTTGGTAGCCACTGTTTCCCCTCCAGTTCCTTCTTGTTGCAGCATTAGCAATTCTGAGGTAGTCACTCAATGGACATAGCTCAAATTAATTAGCTAAATTGGTACCTAAAGGCAATAAGATTTCATGCCACTTAATATTGCAATGCAAACAAGACAGGCAACTAAACGTATTTAAATATGATTGGCTCATCTTCTGGAGTGGAGTATCTTATCTTTTGTTTGGGCTAAATACAGCTCTCATTGTGCTCAATTAATTCTGCCATTAGCAGTGGTCTGACCTGCTATTAGCTCTGATAAGACGTACAGTCATCCCCTTCACTGAAGACCATCCTGTGGTAAGGAGGTTGAAATGCAATTTAAAGGGGGAGGGAGGACGCACACACTTTGCTTTTGTATATAATTAAGCCATGTTAGTGATGGGAGACTTAATTAGGATCGGAGTTTATCAGCAGAGAGCTCCAGTGGTGGCTTGCAGGCTGTGATGGTGCTGGCTTGTGCACACACACAAGCTGCACAGCCTCGGAGCAGTTGTTCCAGCCTGTGAAAGGGCTCTGGGTGGAAGGTGCTGATTATTCTCAGTGTCCTGTGCCTGGGAAAAGTCACGGAGTTTGTGCCTCTTGGTTTTCTTTTCTTCCTCCCTTTCTCGCCGCCCGCCCTCTCCCCCCACCCTCCTTGTGGAGCAGCCCTTCTGGCTTTGTTGTAAGTGTGGTTTGTAATCATTGTACACATCCCAGATGGTTCATGAAAACTCTTTGAAATGCCATCTGCCAGGCGTGTGTCCAGCCGGCAGCCTGTCATTCTGCTACAAGAAAAACGGAGGCGGGTTTTCCCTTCCCCCTGCCTTCCTGAATTGCATTCAGTAACACTTGCTCAGATGTGGAGCAGGATAACAGCCGGAGCATCTGCAAGCAATCTCTGCTCCAGACAGCAACATGGAAAGTTGTTGGGTTTTGCGCCTTCGCCCAGATAAGATATCCCAGCCAGTGCAGTTTTTATTTTCCCTGGGTTTGTTACTGAGGACCAGCTGAGGTGACAACTGTTATCTCTGTGATGCAATGTTTTCCTTTTCCGCGGTGACTTTGCTGATGCTTTCTGCTTGTGTTGCAGGCAGTGGTGCTGATAGCAGGCACAGCTGCGTTTTTTTGACTTGAACATATTCAGGAAATTAAGAACACTGAGATGAAACAAATAGATCCATTAAAATGGCTCAGAGGAATTATGGCAGAGATATAATTGTCATGTCAAATAGGCAGCCAGCACTAGTAAACTGCTGACTGCAATTTCACCACTATAAAAATTCAGAAGGAAGGAAAAAATGATTAATAAATATGCTGTGTGGGAAGATAAAGAAAAGAAGAGGCTTTAAAAGATAAGGTGAAAGCAATCCTGAAGTTCCCTGATCTTTGTGTCTCATCAATCTGTTACTGGTTATTGGGAAAACACCCGTCCTGATCTTTGTCATTCAGCTCATGTGCCACATGGCTGGGGGTGACGTTTGACTGATTGATGAGCAGTGCTGCAGAGTCTAATTCTCACTTCCATTGTGCTCCGGGCGTGGGACAGCTGCAGCATGCCACTAGTCATAGCTATTGGCGGGGCTTTTCATCCTTCTTGCTTCCCACTCACCAGCCAGGTTTAGGGGAATGTGGCAGTGGCTGCCAGACACGATGCTCTGGGGACGGTCCTCACAGCCTCGATGGCAATGTCAGGGCTCAGGGAGGAGATGTGGCATCTGGGCTGTGATCATCCGGGCTGTTGGGTGTGTGCTGCATGCTCCTGGTGTGCCAGGAAGGGACCCGAGTGAGCTTCTCTGCCTGCCTTGGGATGGAAGCACCGGCACTGGGGCGGGGAGAGGCACACGGTGCAGCTCCAGCATTTCTCTGGACAAGATCTGTGGAAGAGAATTGTCTTCTTTTACAATCTACCCTGTAAAAACGGTTGTAGCCTTGCTATAAGGATTCAGAAATACAAAGAATGCAAGACTGAGTCCTTCCCAAATAGGAAATAACAATTCTGCTAGCAGGGTGGAGATATCTGTCACTATTTACATCCTCTTCCTTACTTTTCCTCTCTCCGTCACCCATTCATACAGTTCCAAGAGGAGAAATGGTGGAAAAAGGCACAGGAATTTATAGACTCTCTGAAGGCTGATGGTAAATAATAAAAAAGAGAGTTTCTATTTTGAAACAAGAAATGGAGGATATTAGAGAAAGTGGATGTCAATCAAGGAAATTAATCTAGTGATAATCTTTCAAGGGTGTCACTCTGTCAAGACTGACCTCTTGAACAGTCTCTCAGATGAATAGGAGATAAGCAGACTTTCCGCTTTCCTGGCACTTGAGGAAAACATTTTCCAGATGCAGGCATGGTAAATTTATGCTCTTTCAACTTCTGAGAACTGGAATCTTCCCAATTAGTTTTCAGAAGCTCAGCTTCTTTATTCTTTCTTCTGTCCTTTTATAGAGGGTTTAAGAAATTGTATGCACTGAGAAGACACTGCCCAGGGGCCAGAAGAGTCCCTCAGAAGTGAGAAATTATGCTTTGTTAAATGTTAGGTATGGTTTCCACATCTCTGAAGTTGTTCCCAAGCCAGCAGACTGGTTTCAGCCACAGCATTCAGATACCTCCAATTCTCTAACTCTGGTCTTTCTTCCAAAATTCCGTTTCCTGAACCATCTGTAAATCTGTCGTTTATATTTAATCTCAGATGTACAGAATCCAGTCACCTCCCAGCCTCCAGATTCATGGAAAACAAAGGCTATTGAACAGAAATAGATCCTTATCAATGAAGCTGTGCTCAGTGACCTAAAATGCATTGTCCCGAGTCATCTTAGGAAAAAAGTCATGAAATGACTCATCTTACACTGTGCTTCAGAGTGCTGTAAATTGGCCAGAAGGGACAAGAGTTTCAGAGCTGGCAGAGTGGCAGTGATCACAGCCAGTTCTCCATGGGTGCTGCAGAAATTGTCAAGTGCTGGAGAGAGAGAGAGAGATTGAGCATGACTTTCTACTCAAAAATATTCCTGAACTGGAATGAGTTTGTAGGTGAACTTCTGTGAGAAGAGTTTTCAGGTTGTCTCTTCAGTGAGCATGTGTGTGTGAATGGTGCATCACAACTGTCTCATGGTACTTTTTAATGCTGAATAAAAAATAACAGCATAAATAGAGATGAATCAGGAAAAAGAAACAAGGGAGAAATTATGTTTATGATGTGAGAGAACATTTAGTGAGATAGTGATGCAGAAATAATAGGACCTGGAAAATAGTTGCCTTATCTGGTAATACATGTTGCAATTTTACTGAAGTATGAGAGACAATGCCAACAGCAGGAAGGTAATTGCTGGCATATTCCCAGGTACCAAACTTTTCCAGCCGTGTTTCTGGACACAGAGATGAGAGATTTCTTTGCCAGAGCCTTTCTGAGAATACAAAAAACATCCCTTGGTTGTTTTGTTCTAATTGGTGCCACCAGCTCCACCTGAAATCTGTCTTTTTTTCACATGGGCTCCTAACTTCAAACTTCTTTTGACCCTTGTAGCTCATAGAACTGTGTTTTACAGATACTGTTGTATCTTGGTGAAAATTTGTTACTGTTCCTTTTAACTCTTGGTAAGAAAACAACTTCAATAACGTTCTAATTTTTCCTTTCAGGCACAACCCGCCCTCCAAGAGAAGGAGAAGTGCCTGGTGTGGACTATAACTTTCTGACTGTGGAGGAATTTCTGGAGTTGGAGCGAAGTGGGACCCTTCTGGAAGTAGGAACTTATGAAGGTATGGAGCCACGGGCAGTGAAAAAGCACTTCAGATACCCATGGTGGGACACCACATTTGCATCTCCCTTGCTCAAGTTAGGACCTTGCTTTCCATCCTAGTGCTCTGCTTCCTTTTCCTCTGTAACTTGAGAGAGGGAATTCCAGTTTTGCTGTGGTTTTTATCTTTTGCCTTCAAGTTAGCTGCCTGAAAAGATCAACGTCAGTAGGCCAGGAAAATCCAATATGTAATCCTGTAACAGAATACTGGGGCAGTATGCATTTATTCTTTGTATCCACTAGGGCTCACCTCCTTGTTCAGTTTTTCTTTCCTCCTGCTCTTTCTCTTTCCCTCCATCTTCCCTAAGAACACTTCCTTCATCATCCAGTTGTGTGTCACTATGCAGCTACATGATGCACTGCTTTTTTTTTTTTTTTTCCTTATTCTTGGATAATTGCTTCTGACTCGGGTCATTGTGTTGGTCCTTTTTACAGCACAACTTTGCAAACAGTACTGAGACAGACAAGGGGCACTGAAATGTCATCAGGGTGAGATTTCCAGGGTGTAGCAGGAAAAAGCTCCAGAGAAATGCAAGGCAAATTGGCCATTTTTAGGTACACAATAGGATTTGTGTAACTATACCTGCAGTTTATAGCTCCTTTAAGTTGAAAACTCCTTTTGGTGTGGGTTGGGGTTTTTTTCCTCAGGTGAACATTTAAATGTACCTCTTGACAAGACAATGAAAAGAAATACTTTACAGGTTTGAAAGTCCTTCCAGTGTACTTCAGCTCAGTCATTTCATATTTCCATTTGAAAGAAGCTTAATGGTTCTTACAGTAAATATGAGAGGTTGAAAAAGCCTTATTCTTGTAGCCTTATTCTAATTTTTTATAATAAGAAATATAGAATACATTTTAAGATATAAACTACACACAACTAGTCAAAAGTTTTTGAAAAGTAGTCATCAAACATGAACAGAAAAAATTGTGACATGTGGTTTTGGTGTTCAGGGTTGAAGAAAGAGTCCTGAAATACTGTTTGTCTACTTTAAAAACTCTTTTTAAGGGCACCTTTAAACCTTGTGCTCATTCCCAACTGCAGACAATTGCAGTGTCAAACCTGGTTTGCATGAAGATGCTAAATGTATAATTTGGTTTCGCTCTTCCACTTCTCTGAGCTGATTAGCTCCATCAGCACCAATGCTAACATTCCAGCAGCAGCTCTTCTCCAAAATGAGCTTTTTCCTGTCTGTGTTTCTAATTATAACACCAAATTAGTTTTCTTTGTCATGGTGCTTGAAATAGATCAGCTGAAAGGCCTTGCCATTGCTTCCTGATCTATCTGTTCTAGTGACCTTTCCACTTGGAAAGACAAAATGGGTAACTGGCTGTAAGCTGGCTCCTGGGACATGCTGGGAATTGGTTGTCAGGAAATGCTGTATCCATCTGGGCCAGTTATAACACGGTCGTTTCATTCCTTATGTGATTATATGCAGCAGCAGCTAAACTGTTTAGGTTTCATGGCTTGCTCTTTTCAGCTGCTGAAGATGAGGTTGATTTCTCATAAGTCTAATGTGTATTTCATTTCTGTGGGTGATAGAAGTGCCTGAACTTTAAAGGAATAATTTGTCAGAAGTGCTGAGAAGCTTCTTTCCCCATTGACATCAGTGATGCTGGTGCATTGTGGTTCTGGAGTGCTGGCCCATGGAAGGAAAAATCAATAAGAATAAAGCAAATAATGATGATGCATGTGTGCACATATGCATCAAGACACATTACTATTTGATTGTAATGTGAAATAAATAGAGTTCATTTTTCACTTACGGCTTAAAGAAATTATTTTGCTGCCTTCCGAGACTTCTTTAATGGCTTTGTTGTACTTTTTTTTGGAAATCTTATTTTACAGCTGTATCGATCAAGACAGTGTTGATCTTGATTAGATCTTGGAAGATGAGGTGATTCAGACCCGATGCTGCAATCATAAGCAAAGTTGTCTATTAAAAAAATCTGCCAAAAACCCAAACCACAAAGCAAGTTAGACTTTTAATGGCCAAGTGTCTGCTATTGTGCAGCTTTACAGTCTTAGATATTTTAATTATCACTTGTTTTTCGCTGTGTTTTGCTGCCTTTTTTTTTTTTTTTTGTAAGTGTTCTGCCGTGATAAATTTGGCTGTATTTTTTATTAGTGATGGCTTATTCTAAACCAGAGAAATAAAACCCAACACATGGAAATAATCTTCTAGTTCTACCTGCTGTGCTGAGTAGAAATTGGAACAGTTGAAAAGATAGGGTTGCTTGTGATTTAATGCTCTCAAGTGATTTAGAGATGAAGGAAGAGGAATGCTATGAAATGGAGAGTAGGGATGAGGAATGGGGAAGTTTTTGTGTGCCAGACAGCCACAAGCTCATGTGGCTCAAGCAGGCTGGTGGTTTGTAGTCACCTTGGTCCCGAGGACCCTTCTGGCCTTAATTTTTAGGCATCAGCATGTGATGGTGGAGAAGATGTCACCTGGGTACTGTCACTAGGAAAAATCTTGCAGAAGAAGAGGTAACAGAAGCATTTAATAACAGTTACTGAAGAGAAGTTCAGGGGAGAAAGATTAGAAAACAGGGAGCCATCAGAAGGCAGATAATATGCAGGACTTTGATGCTGATACAGATACTATTTATTTGGAAAGAATAAAGAACAAGCAGAAGAGAACATTTGGAAACCATGAAAAAGTAGGAGAGTCTATCAGGTTTTCAAAGAACAACCTGGGTTTTGAAAGTGCTCTAATTGCAAAAGGAGAAAGTGCAAGCTGAACAGGAGAAAAGAGATGATACTGACCTACAGGGCTTCGTAATGCCATTATTATTTCTTCTGGCGCACTGCAAACAGGTTCCTCTGGGCAGCTTTTGATTCACATCCCAGTGAAGGCAGAGTGGGCATGGCAGCTGCTGTTCTGGTCACCTCTCATCTCCCTGGTGTGTTCTGCACCTAAAAGGCTTCAAAGAATGTAATTAAGTGGGAGGGGGCACTGACAAACCTTAATTCCTAGGGTTTTCAGTTGGGGTTTTAACATCCTGATTTTTTAACTGTAAAGCCCAGAAATATCTTCTTTCCTCCCCTGATGAAAGCTTCATGTTGATCACATGAATCCAGCAACTGGAGCTGGAAGACCTGCCCAAAGCTGCGATGCTGCCCCAGTATTGGTGATTTTGCCCCATGTGTGTGCTGCACACAACACATTCAAGCCAGTTAGAAATTCCCATTGACAATACTCATTAGGAAGGAAAATTCTTTTTAGGCCGCACATCGTCTAGGCCTTCTGGTGGATAGGAAATCACTGTAATTGTAGTCTCAGGCATTTATTGACTGATCCTTCAGGGCAGAAAATACTGATGGATGCGTGGAAGTAATTGTGTAGATTACTAATTATTTAGCAATTACTTCTGCATTTGAATTGCGGGCTCTGACTGGCACCCCAAGGGAGGGCTGTTTTGAGCACAGTCACTGCTTCCAGATTTTATTCCCCTTTTTTCCCCAGCTGCTGAGTGGCCCTGGGCAGATCAGGTAACTGCTCTATACTTCACGTTACTGGCCTGGAGAATATTAAAACAACACTTACTTCTCTCTTCATTAATATTTCAGCAGATATCCTGTGCCTGCAGCTATCTGCTGTTTCAGCTTGGAGAGGGAGAGTGGAAGCCACAGCGTTCTGGAGGACTGTGCTGAATTCAGGCAGCCTCGCAGATGGGAGCTGTGGAGAGGCACACAGGGACATGGGCATGGTGGCTGAATTTTAAATGGGGATGGCTGTATCACTAGGGTCTGGTGAGGCTGTGTGAATGAATGCCTGCCCAGCACTTAGTGATCCTCAAAAGAAAAAGTGCTGCACTTTATAACATATGAAGGGTTATTACATTATAGAGTATTATTGTCAAGGCATCATCTTTCATTCTCAGGACAAGTGTTATGTGATTGCCAAGAGAAGTAATAAGTAATCTGCATTAGTCTCATGACTAAGATGTAATGGGGTGGCTTGCTAACATTCTCAAAGTATATAAAACTAGCTACTGTAGACAGGGTCTCCGATTGTGGTACTTAATGATTGTAATAAATTACATTAATAGTGCAGTTAGAATTTCAGCCAAAGTAGAGAGGTGTATTCAGCAACATGCTTCAAATCAAGATGCCTTTAGCCTAATTTATCTGATGTGCTGGCTCTCTTGGGTTTCTCTGCAGCAGCCACACTACCCCAGCTGCTTTAGCAAAATGGGTGGATTTTTTTTGCTGGTGCCTTTGCAGCCCATGGGTGTCACCAACTTGGTCCCACCTGGAAATGAGCCTGTGTCAGGCAAAACATGAGGGGAAGATGGGGCAAGGAAGGGTGGCAGATGCTGGGGATACCTGTGCAGTTGAACAACATGTTCTGCTTAATAAGATCAGACCCGCTGATTTTTGTCTCCAGACTAGAGATTGACTCAATAAATCGTAGTGGCTTCTTTAGCACCATTATAATGTGTCACACTGAATATCCACAGACTAATATCTGTGCACTGCAGAATGACTCCTCTTCTATTTTTGGCTCTTAATACTTTGCTTGCTTTTTTTCTTGTTATTTTTTAAACCACTAGTAGAGAAAGAAAGGCAACACCTTGTTGTGTGTATGCACAATTATCAGTGCTAACTAAGCATGAGTGCTGCTGTACTGAAGTGTCATCTGATAACAGTGCTTCATTCTGCAAACAGCTGAAGTGGTACCTGAGTAACTCTTGTTCTCTAAAAGCAAATATTCAAATATCTGATAGGGGTTTAAAGTGGCTTTGAATTTCCTGTGGCATTCCTGACTGGCTTCTCCATCTCTCTGCACTTTCAACAGCAATTTTCTCCATGTGAGCTCTGTCAGAAATGGTTCATTAGCAGTCGTGCATTTTAAAATACAAACCTCAGGAAAAGGTTCACAAACACCTCTGGCAAAAAAAGAGATATGGTGAATTAGTTGTTTTCTTCTTAAGTTAGAGTTCAGGTTATTTCAGTCATCATTTACTTTTTAACCATAGTTTGATGTGTTGAAGGCTGTTCCTAGCAGTCCAAGCACATTTTGGCATTGGATTTTTGGTACAGGGTGTACTTGGGGCTCTCCAGAAGTGGCTGCTTCTTGCTGGTGTTACCCAGCTCCTCTGCAGTGGCAGCCTGGCCTCCACAGACTGCAGCATTTCCCTGCCTGCAGAGCTCACTGCCACTGCTTTCCAGAGAGGGAAGGTGCTAATGGGACACGTCCTCATGGTGGGACTGTACATATAAATATTTTAACTGTTTGCAAGAAGAGTTTTGTACTGCAGTGGCTTGACAGGGTATTTTCTTTATTCCTACAGCCCTATGCTAGGTAGGGTGTTTCCAGCTGCTTCTCCTGCTTGCTCTATATACCATGCACTAGTACATGTTTATTTATGTTCCCTATGGGTTTTTTTTTAATCTATTTGTACATGGATGTAGCAGTTGATATAACACAGCTGGTCTCATGGAACACCCTGAGCCTCCCCAGCCCCCTCCTGGTCCATGCTAACAAGGTTGTACTGTTTATTTATTACTTTTAGCATCATTGCTTAGTTTTAGGATTTTTCCATGCATTAAATGTGTTTGGATGCACTTGTACATGAGTGCTAGCAATAGCATGTGGCAACACCTAGTGATAACACAGCAAAAATCAGAATATGTAAGAGTGATTTGTTCTTTGGGTGACTTTCTCCCATGCTGGTGCTGCCTTTAGGGCATTAATTGGAGTATATGTTAGATTTCAGACCTAATTGAAATGTGCAGTTTGTAACAGTTTGACTTATTTAACAAGAAACCCAAACTGATCTTTCAGTTAACCTCATCGTTAATAACTACAGAAATTGACAGCGAATCTCCTATTTAAAGCAAATGGATATATTGTAGGTTAATTTCTCTGAGCTCTCCTTCATTGCCTGTTCTCCTTCCGATCCAGATGCTGTATCCGATCCAGATGCTGTATCCGCAGCCTCCTCCCGGTTGCCTGGATACTCTGAACTTCCTCGAGGCAATTCCTAATCAATGTGCAGTTGCAGCTAGGTGAATCCCACAGACAGCAGCCAGATCTGTCGTCTAACTGTGGAAATCTGTAGCAGAATGTGATCTGGGAAGAGAACAGACAAAACACATGGCAGGAGCTCTGCTCCCAGGAACCAATTCATCCTGTGCTAATCAGACACAAGCACTCTTGCTGGATTAGATGAACAGAAGCTCTTCTGCAAAAATTAAGGGTCAATTGTTTTGGTTCTTGTACTGTGCAGAGAAGAGGAGCTGAGTCTCAGAACATAAAACAATTACATTAATAATTGCATTTCAAGTCTTTGTGTCAAGGCCTTGCTTAATTTTGCTGCTTATCTCCAAGTGTCTTTCCCAAAATACCCACTTGCACCAAGACAGAAAGCTATGAAGTGCTTTCTAAAACATGAGCTATTAATGGAGTCCTTGTTAGCACAGAGTGGTCGCTTTGAAGACGAGATGAACTTCTCGTGGACACAGGGCCCTCTGTGCTGCACGGAGGCTTTTGAGTTTGTTGGGGTTTTTATAATTGCGAAATCAGACTTCACATGTAGTCATCAGTAAATTCAGTGCTGCATGAACTCTTCTTGGCCCTTTGCTGAGACACAGATGCACTCCCGGTCCCAGGCACAGACATCTTTCAACCAGAAAGGAGAATAGCTGCTGCAGAGCAAACACACCTGCAGATTAAAGTAACTCAGATATGTGGTTTGGGACCACATTCTTCAATTGCTGTAATTGCACCCTTAGAATTAATGGTCAAACTCATGTTTGACCTTGCAGTCAGTTCCTCTGCCTTCTTGCAGCTCTCCATGTCAGCTCCCTGTCCCCACCCCAGCAGCCTCCACAGTCTCCTCTTCCCTCTCTGCTTCAGTGTCCATGCCACTTTTGAACCTGTTTGACTGTGCCTTTCTTCCTGTGCATTTCTACCCATTCCAGAAACAGCATCTTGGCTGGATAGAGTCCTTTCAACCCAAATGGAATTGCATTCAATAGTGTGTATTCAAGGGTTTTATGGAATAGATTCATAGATACTCTATTTAAGGGTGGCTAGTTGGTGTATTTTTGTGAATTGTATTTTAAATTCCAGGTCATATTAACAATTTAAGGTGAACTTACTGCCCACCAGGGGAATACTTAATAAGAACGCTTTGTTATTTGAAATATAAGACAAATTTTCCACTGCCACTTGGTTTCTAAAACTTAAAAAGGAAGTTCTCTTGACTGAGTGTTGCTTTAATTCAGGACAGGCTGGAAGCTGCGGTAGATTGCTTTCATTGATTGTGATCACTGCTTGAATTGGCAGAGCAGGAAGTGTTATGATGATGAGAACTTGTCTTATTGTTGTGATAAGCTGTTACCAAAGTCTAATTACTGGGAGTGATGCTAAAATGTGTAAGCTGCCGACACTTAAAGATAAGGAGATGAAAAGAAACCAACTCATTCCAAATAGCTCTTCTGTTTGGGTTTTTTCATTATTATTGTTATTTTTGTGCACTCTCCTGAGTGGTGCTTTAGAGTGTGTGGATTAAGTCATGGATTTGGCTGCAGATGCTGCCATCAAACTTCAGCTGTGGTTAAGTAAGTTCTAAGAGCCAAGGGACTGAATAAAATAACGGTTAGTGAAAAGTGATGACAAGGGATTCAGTTAGTGGTATGTGCATCTGTGGAGTGAATGGGCTGTTATTAGCTATTAATTCAGGTGCTGTAGGCAGGATCCAAATGTGATTGAGAAGAGGGTGAGGGGTAGAGGCCCAGTTCCCATAGGAATTGGACATGGGAAGGTGGCATTCCTGCCACGCTGGCTGCTTCAGAACTGGCATTTCCACAGAAAAGCAGAGAGTTTCCTGCAGTCTTGTCCCAGAAATCTCCATGGTCTTGGGGACAGAGACATCCTGTTGGGGTCAGAATCCTCAGAAGTTTTGCAGAGCTTCACCTGAGCTCAGCACCCTGGGGAGTCCTGCCCTAACTGCTGTGCTGACTTCAGGAAACGTTTTGGGATCCTCTGGGATGACAGATGCTTGTGTATGCACATGTAACATGCTGTTAATAATTAGAGCTGATTGGATATTCAGTACAAATTACACTGGCTATGAAGTTAGCCCCTTCCTTAGGCTTACAAGTGGCTCACAAAACACTGTTAAAGCCTATTTTTAAATGTATGTTTTTTCATAAACATTGATAGATTTAATTTGAATGAATAATGTCAAGTCTGAGTGTTGTAAAACTCTTGCTGGGCTGTTCACTGTCAGTTGTTAATGGAGCATGTTTGGATTTCTGAGTCACATTGTAAATATTTTCTCTTTCCAATTTTGAGGACGAAACATGAGGTTTGATGATTATTTTTACCAGTCTCCCCTAATAGTGTGTCTGCTCCCACGCCCAGGCCCACATGCCATGTCTTCAAAAATAACTAGAGATTCTCTTCTTCTTAGAGAAGAGTAATAGGGCTGACTGCATCCAGCAAACATGGGGAAAAGATAGAATTTCCATTTTCTCTCATTTTCCATGTCACCTGGAAGCCGGGTTGGAGCATTCTTTAAAAGATTTTCATCAGAGCTGGATTATTTCCCCAACCTGTTTGTCCTTGCGTGAATCTGAAGGAAGAGCTCTGATTTTTTCGAATATTGACTCAGGCTTAATCTGCCTCCTGTGGCGAAAAGAGAAAAGTTCAGCCCAGTTGCTACATTTCCCATAAACCCCACACATGCAGAGGCATGCTCAGTTTCAAATTCATATTTGCTCTTTTTATATGCTCATTTATATTTACAGGGATCCTCTAAGACGATACGCTGTCTTGGTGGAGAATAATTATTCACTAATGTTAGTACCAGCAACCATGGCTTTGGAATGTGATGAATGGCTTTGAAACTTTGACTAATGATTTCGGTGTAAGAAAATCTGAAATGCTTTAGAGAAGCCTGTTCTTCTGTTGTGGAGCAGCTCTCTCTGTGGACTGGTAGGAACTCCAGCTTTGCTGTTGCTAGAGGAACAAAGGAGGAGCAAAACTCAAAGATATAATCATACATTTCTCTGCAATTGGAAGAGGGATGGTACCATCTGTGCTTTGTTCTTGTCCAGGGGAAATAAAACCCACACTATCAACATCTATATATCCCCTTCATCCTCTGTGTTGCATCCATCCTAAAGTATTTAACCAGTTAACACAGACCCAAAATAACTTTTGCATAAAAGAGTGATATGCAGTGCTATAAATAAAAGCTGTTTTCATGTGTGTGGCACACACATAGCTCTCTCTTCTTAGCAGTTAATATCTTTAGAAAACAATTATTTTTTTCCCCTGGAAAACCAAACAAAGCAACATCCTAAAAAAAAACAAAAAACAAAAAACAAAACAAAAAACCCAAACAAACAAAAAAAAAAACCCACAAAATCCCAGAGTAGTATTCTTCATGAGAAATGCCGATGAGGATAGATGGGAGCAGGGTTAATTATAATTTTTTTTTTTTGGCCACCTACATTTGTATTTTCCCTTTGCACTCTCTCCCCCATTCCGCCTCTTTTTGTATAAAACAGTTCTGCAGTATGTAGAGCATAAGAATTATTTCTCCAGCAGAAACTGCAACCTGCTTGCAGAGCCTCCGTACCCATTAGAGGCTCTTTCCAGAAGAAGTAATTTCCTTCTCCCCATAAATTATGCATCAATGTACATTTAAGATTCTGAAATGATGAACAGAAGATGAAAGCGTTGCTGCTCCCGTGGAGCTGGATCCACGTCGCTGTGTACAGGCTGGAGCACACCTTGTTAAGACAAACCTGCACGTGTTGCTGCCCTAGTACTGCAGCTGTAAAAGCGTGGAGGTGGGAGCTGCTCTGGCTTCTTGGGCCTCAGCTCTGTGAGAGAAGTACTTTTTCACC
The DNA here is from genome assembly GCA_013390105.1 of Tichodroma muraria. Lineage (NCBI taxonomy): Eukaryota > Metazoa > Chordata > Aves > Passeriformes > Sittidae > Tichodroma > Tichodroma muraria. The sequence continues at coordinate 105,457 of WAAG01050057.1, read as the reverse complement.
TCACAGGAGGCAGTGAGGGGGAATGATTGCAAGTGTTTCCTAAATGGTCTTCCCAGATGGACTCTGCCAGTGCAAGTCAGGGTGATTCCAGCTCCTGACAGGTCCTGGTGATCCTCCTTCCAGGAGGATCTGCTCCATGATCCTGCCAGGCTCAGAGGTGAGACTGGCTAGCCTCTTCCTGGGTCCTCTGTTGTTTACAAAGGGGTTGTGTTTTTCCTTTTACAGTCGGTGGGAATTTCGCCAGTCTGCCACAGCTCCTCAAATATGGTGGAAAGTGATGTAGCAACTCCATCCAGGTTCCCTCAGGACCTGCAGATGCTCCTCATCGCTTCCCATGGACCTGTGCACCTTCAGGTTCCTTAGATGGTCTCAAACCTGATCTTTTCCTACAGTGGCTGAGAAAATATGTACTGAAAAATTGAAAAATAATGCTTTCAGGTTATATATAGCATGTGGAGATCAATGAAGAATGTAAATAAATTATGTTTTAGAAAAGAGTTTTGCCCTGTTGCCACAATTGAACTATATGAGAGGGCATCCTTTGTGCTTTGTCATGTCAAAGAGCATAGGAAAAATTTTTAAGTCCCTTGGAATCTGAAGATGGCAAATAAAAATTAACAGTAATTCCTGAAAGAAAGGTTTTGGGTAGTTTTATTTAAAACAGCTGTATGTAACAGGTCATTGTGTAAAAATTAGAAGATTCACCTTGCAATAGGTCTGAATTCCTGTAATGCCCACTGCTGTGGGAACAGATTCCAGACCCGAGATTGCTGTGGAGAATTTTAGGGCAAATCAAGCACTGCTGTGATGTGGAGGTGAAGTGAGACAGAACCGGTGAAATTCCTCTGCGCTGTTCTGTCATGAATGAACGTGCACTTATTCTGTGTCTCTTCCATGGTCACTGAAAATGACAGGGAGGCAGCCCAAGCATTTTGCACTGTTTCCATCACAGCTGGTGATGGATTCCGAGCATGTATTGGCGTAACCGGGGGTGCATCCATGTCCCTTCAAGTTTAGCTTTAAGGTCTGGTTCTTCACTTCTGTCCAAGTTGACCCAAGTGCTGAATTTCCTCTTCGAAGAAAGCAGTGCCATGTGGTATCTTTCCTTTTCTCTCCTTTGACTAAGTTTTCTTTCAGAGAGAGAATAGTGTTTGCTTTCCAAATGCGGCATCCCCCCTAAAAGAACCTGTGTACTAAAGCAGGCCATCGAGCCTTTCATCACTTCTCTTGGTGATAGCAGTCATGAATTTTTTATTTTCTGCAGGGTTCACTCCAGATCTGCCACAGCATTGTGTGGGTGCACACATGTAGAAAGGCTACTAATTGAAATTCAGATGCAACAAGATGTAGCTTTGCTATTCACCATGACTGCCTTTTGTTTTAGCCCATGTACGCTCAGTGCACCTAAACAATACAACCAATGCTTCTCCTTTTAGATTTTACAAGAATAATTAAAGAGGCAAGAAATATTTCTGTGTCTGCTGTAGAGATGAAGTATGCACCCACAAAAATGGGAATGGCACGTGTTAGCTTCTTTATTTACTTATCTGGGGGGGAGGGACGGAAATTTTAATGGGACCATAAAGAAAATGAAATAGAAAACTTACTGCTATAAAATGTTCTCTTGTGAAGATGCAAATGTGTCTCTATTGCCTAGGTAACTATTATGGAACGCCGAAGCCTCCAAGCCAGCCCCTCAGTGGGAAAGTGACTTCCACCAATGCTTTGCAAAACCTGCAGTCTGGCTCCAAACAGTCAACTCCAAAGCGAACCAAGTCTTACAATGATATGCAAAATGCTGGCATAGTGCATACAGAGAATGAGGAAGAGGATGATGTACCTGAAATGAGCAGTAGCTTCACAGGTAAAGCAAAAATACCGCTGTCCTTCAGTTAGAATACACGGGGAAGGCTTTTGAAGGGTATTTCGAAGAGGAGGTGGTGTTTTTAATGTGTTTTCTGCAAAGCTGTCAATGTCAAACAGAACTGACTGACACCTGATTGGCAGATGTCCAGGTGTGAACAACCACATACACAGCTGGGTCTTTCCAAAAAGGTCTTGTGGGGTTGAACTGGTTGAGACAAAAATGTGGTAAAGTTCAAATCCATTAATTGCAGAAAGGTCAGGGGAGAGTTGAGCTGTGGTTGACAAATGCAAGCAGTATGAAATGACTCAGCCAGGTTTATATTTGAAATTCATTGTTGCTCCTCCCTAAATATGTTGCCATCCTTTATCCTCCCTTGCATCTAGAGCTGCCCACCACATACAGTTACTGTCCTAAGTCCTCTTCTCCAAGGTACCTCCCAGCACATGGAATGAGATCTGAACTGCAAGGTCTGTCTGTTTCATGAAGGTCTTGTGTCCTGCTGAACACAGATCTTGTTCCCACCATGGCTACCATCAAGCCTTGGCTCAAAGATCACTGGAAACCTTTGCAATCTAAAGTCAAGTGCTGTGCAGGCAGATTCAGAGTAAAACGCTATTGGAGACCTATCAAGTTTCCTGAGAAATCAACTGTAAGTTTGTGAAGCTCTGAGGGGGCAAAACTCATCCCTGTGTCTCCAGGCCTAGTATTTGTTAGTGCTTAGAGCATTGTTACCTCAGCTCAGTTTCATGCACTGAATTCATCTTCTGGGCTCCTTTTGAGTCAGGTACCGAGCAAGTATTATCCACACCTTCAAGCCTTTCCCAGCTGCTCACCATGGGAGCTCCCTGTAACTGGCACCAGGTCCTTTGTCCTCTGATCACTTTCTATCACCGTGAAAGTTTTCTTTCCCAGCCTCTGATGAGTCAGAGGATCTGTCCTGCCAGTTCCTACCTGCCAATGTCCTGGCTCTAACATCTGTTTAGAGTTTTAAAAGGATTTAGGCTGAGATTTAGTTTTGGTCCTCTCTGGGCCCAACTGTCAAAAGGCTTTTGAGGGTTGAACTCTGGCTGCTGCCTGCTACACATTTCCAACTCAAATTGCTTCTAGCCAGCCCAATTTCTCCTAGCTTGGAATTTCTGTCTCTGCTTACCAGTTCATTGACAAAATTTTGCACTGAGGGTGTTTTCTCACATGTTGTGACATGACAGCAGCCTTTGTCACAGGATCTGATTTTGGGAAGGAGCTGGTGGGAGATCTGTTATTTGATTTCCTTGCTGCCTGTCTCAGTTTGGTGCTCTGAAGTAGCTTGAGCATCATTTCTCTTCCTTGTTTTCTTTTGCAAGATGAAATACTGGAAGATGCAGCTCATTTGTCACAACATTATCACACCCTGGCCTCTTGCCTTCATTAAATGAGCACAGAATCAAGAAAAGAGTTATTTCTCATATACCAAAGCGATTCCTTATGCTTATTTCACATGAAGGAGTGCTAGCCATGTTAAAATGCTCCTGCCTCCCTAGGAGACCTCTCAGTAACTTGTGTTTTCCAGATTTTGGCATGTTTGTACTCTCAGTTTTTAGCTGGCGATGATTCTTTCACGCTTCTTTATCTTGTCATCTTCTACCTAAAAATATCAAACTCCAGGAGGGCTGAAAAGCAAGTGCTGAGGGTACTGATATAGTCTAGATGTTTTTCTTCCTGTTCCTCCCAGTTTATTATTTTCTTCTCTTTTGGTAATGTCACCACAAAGACTAGAATAATGAAGGAGACATTTCCAGGGCTGTGGGCTGTGAATTGAGGATGTCCATGGTCTCTGGTGTGGAGAGCAGAGAAGGTCCTGTCTGTGAAGTCCTTTCATCCCCACTCCTTGGGGACTTGGCAGAGTGTGACACTGATCTCCCTGTCTTTTGCTCAGTGTATTGTCTGTGCTTGTACTGATATTCTCAGAGGATGTGGAAGTACTGCCATAAATTTTCAACACCTCCAAGAACCAAACAGAGAAAGTCCCTTTGGTAGACACAGAGTTAAGTTTAGAATTTGTCTGTTGTTGCCAAAACCTCTCTGTGAAGGAGTGAGGGCACAGACCTGTTTATCAGGGAGAATTTACTGTGATTAGAGATTCGAGGGGATGAGCAGCAGTGTTTCATGGATACAGCTCAAAACTGCATGGATACAAGCATCAGGAATATTTCCTTAGAGGGAAAAGGGCCAGATTCAGCATGAAATACTCCTGACTGACTTTGACTGGAAGGATACTGTGATGAGCCTTGGAATTAACCTCCTCAGACAGCAAGAATGGGCATTAGTGAGCAGCAACATGTGGACACATGGTACAGTGACGAAATTCATTTTAATTTTTAATTTGGAATAACACACTGCACTGAAGGCATTCACCATTAGCTTGTTGACTTTGAGCTTCTGGCAACATTTTGCACTTGTAAAATCTCTTCTTTTGATCATTCTTCAAAGAAATTTTATCCTCCTAATCCTTTCCCACAATTGACACTGCAGGAGTGAACCTGTAAGCCTGCTTGAAAGCACGCTGTACTCCTCTACACCAGTGAGCCCTGGCCTCAGACAGCTTGGAGGAATTTGGTACCTCAACAGGGGCTGTTGGTGTGAACACAGGAGCTGATCACAGCTCCTGATTTGTTTGGCGAGGGTCTGGCTGGCAGAGTGTGTGTGGGCAAGGTGAGCTCGCCCCTGCTGCCACAGAGACTGCTGGGGCTCTGCCCTCGCTTCATCTGTTGCTGTGTCTCATGAATTAAAAGGAAAGGAGAGGAAAACTGGCAGGATAAAGCTGGAGGAGCAAACCGGGGAAGGAAAAGACCGATTCTGACTTCTATCTGTGTGTGTTTGTTCTGCAGCAGAGTCTGGTGACCAAGACGAGCACAACACGCATACCGTGAGAGAGGCAGCCCCACTGTCCACGACTGAGAGGCACACCCACGTCCCCACCACGGAACCATCTCAGAGCCTCCCTCAATACCTACCTCCTTCTGCCGAGGATAACCTAGGTCCTCTGCCAGAAAACTGGGAGATGGCCTACACGGAGAACGGAGAAGTCTATTTTATAGAGTAAAGCACATTTTTGTTCTTCTAATTCCATCTCTCTCCCTCTCTTTGGGCATAAGTAAACCACCATGGATGCGTTTTGTGTGTGTACACGTGTGTATTAAATATTTAGTGTATACAGTAAGGTTGCTTCTTTCCTGCTTCTGAAGGGGGCTTGCGTTTCCTGATTGGATTAACATCCAAATTACTCCTGAGTTCCAAGGCAGTGGGAATTGCTTGTTTTATGAGGGTAGTTACAAAAGCAACAGACACCTATAAAATGCAGGCCAGTTGTTTTCACGGGTGGATTGAGGATCCTAATTGGAAGGGCTGAGACTCCATTTCTGGTGCCTGTGTCTGTACATAATGCAGCAGAGGGGATTCCTCCAGTCCTGTGCACAGGCAGCAGAGCCACGGATGGACTTTGTGTGTTGTCCTCTCGTCTCAACAAAGGGGCCAAATGTGTTAATGTTCTTCAGTGGTTTGCAAAAGGTACAACTCCGTGCAGGGTAAGCACAGCAAGTTTGGAACACCAGTACCTCAAGCTCTGCAGTCTTTGCCTAAGAGCTGATTGCTGTCAGCAGTTTTATGATGATATTGATTTTCCTCATGCCATAAATAATAGTCTCAAATTATACTTGTCTAAATTTATTGAGGTAGGAGTCTCTTATAAAACAGGGCCTCTTAGTGTAAGAGATGTCTTGCACGGAGTTTAGCTAGACATTAACAGTCAATTAGCCTTTGAAACTCAGACCCTTTGCTGCCAAGTAGAAGAGGGGTTGAGGAATTGATTTTGGATTTGATGGTCTGTTTAATGCAGTTGTGGAAACTCTACTGGAAACCAATGCCCAGTTACTGCAGAAGAACTTCCTCTGCTAATTATCCCTCTCTCCTGCAGGGAGTTACGCTGGATCAGGGTCGTGAGGGCAGCAGTCCTGCCTCATCACCAGGAGAGGAGGCTTTTGGACAGGGCCAGGGGAAGGTTCAAGAGCAGGTTTTCCCTTGGCTGCAGTGGCAAGGGAACACGAGAGAAGATTGCCAGAAGATTTGAGGAGCTGGGGTGACAGGGCACCGCAGTAGCCCTTCCTCAGCTGGGAGAGGGCTGCTCTAAAAGAGGCCATTTTCCAGGGCACTCTCAATTACCTGAAGAGGTTCCAACAGTCCCTGAGTGTAAGACAAGGTCAAGAAGGCAGAATGCAAATTCTCATCAGATGAAACCAAGATGTGTACATTACCCTGAGCATGGCTTTCTGTCCCCCACTGTGTCCTCAGGGTGCCTCATTATTTGATGTACTCTCTGGCCTCTGTATGTAGAACAGCCTAATAGCCTGTTCAGCCTGCCATTTTCCTCCTTGGAGAAGGAGAGATGATGAGCAAATGCTGCCCAAGCAGTTGGTTGCTCCCCTTTTTGACCCCACAGGGGCCCCTGCTGTCCTTCCTTACAGGTGCTTCCATCAGGGTTCTGCTGCCACCACCGATTTCCCTAAACCCACCCCCATAGCTGCTGTGTCTGTGTTCTCTTAACAGTGCAGTACTGTAGCACCTCTAAATAATCTGTTAGGAGAATCATGTATGTGTTGGGAAACACAGCCTGTGCACATAGGCCTGTGTGATGTGAAGCTCTGGTAGCAGCAGCTGCTCCCTCCCTGCGGAGCGGTTTGGGGATACGTTCACATGGGGCTGATTTTGTGCACGAACCTGTTGGTGTGAAGGCAGCACTGAATGACTGCATTTCTATTAATTCTGAGGACACCCTGAGCCTAGAAACCATTCAGTTTGATTTGTATCAGATTAAGAAATGGAACTAATGAGTAGTGTGGACCCAAGCCGGCTCAGATGTCTGTTCCAGTGTCTGTGGTGCTTTGGGTATCAAGTTAGGGTGCTGAGGGGAGCAGCATGAGCTTCTTGCACAGAACCAGTCCAGGTCCAGCGGGGCCAGGGCTGTGTGTCAGATAATCCCGATGTAGCTGGAGCAGTTTTGTTGTCGAGATATGTTTCTCTGGTGCTTTAATTGGGACTTTCATTACACAGCATATCCCGATCCCCTGCTATCTGTGCATGTTACAAGTCTAACAGAATCCTTTCCACCTGAGAGTGTGATCTGAAAGGTGTTTAGCTAAATTTTCTGTGCCTCAGCAAACTACACTGTTGTGAGCCTTTGGTTAGTGAGTACAAAATTGCAAGAAATATGCAAATATTCTATTGCTCTCCTCCCACTGCCCTCCTTCTCAGCTAGATTGCAGACTTGCTTGTAAATAAGGTGGCAGACCCCCTCTGCTTTATTTTTGTTAATTTGCCTGACTTGCTGAATTTCTGCCGTTCAGTTTTCTAGGTGCCAATTAATTGCTCTGAAGCACACATAAGGATTAAGCACATTTGCTCATCCTGCCTTGGGAGGGCTGGGTAGTAGGATGTGTAAAACAAGGACCTTCACTTATTTACTTAAGTACCTTATTTACTCCCTCAGATCCTGGGAGCAGGGCTGGCCCCTTTTCTTCCAGTACAATACAAGTTTGCTGGTTGGTTGTTAGTTCCTCAGGGATTGTGGCCCTCATTACAGAGCCCTCATGAGACTGTTGTGAGGCTGAAGTTCAGTTTGTAAACCTCTTTGAGACCCTGAAGGGGAAGTAAATAGCATTACTATGGTATTGAAACTTAAAACTGTTAAGCAGTGTTAAAGGCTAAGCTAGATAAGTGATACCTCAGGGACTGGAAGGATATCTTAGCAGGTTGTGTCTAAGATGACACCAGGTTGTAGAAGAGGTATTATATTACGAGATTGTCTGCTTATGCAAATGAAATTATGGGAGAAAATAACTTCTAGAAAAATGTATTTTAAGCCCGATTACTATTCAGCCTTCACCACTGGGACTGGCATCATGAGGCTGTCAGGGGACTTGTGGAAAGGAAGAGTTGAAAGTAAAGCTGTTCAACTTCCATCAGAGGCTTAGACAGAACATTTTTATTTGTGTAATTATAAAGTTTTCAATCAAAACCATTTTTGACTAATGCTTGGGTCTACTCTAGACGTGACAAAGGTCTTTTGTAGGAACAAAGCTCACTGCATAATTTAGTGAGGAAGGGAAAGTTCTGCCTTTAGCTCAGAGACATCTTTTAGAATTAAAAACAAGCCACCAAAGGCAAAAATTTGGAAACTAATATTATAATATTGCAGCATTCACACACCTCTTTCCAGTCAGAAGTGCTGATTTGTATATTTTCACTTGTTACCTTTGTATTTTCAATGCCAAAGTTCTTGTGATTTTGTCGACTAGTTTGCACAACATTAAATTGTAGAGCTGTTTCTTTGAATCAAAAGTATGCCTTCAGGTCTGTTGAATAATAAAGAGGATATATACTTTTATGTCACAGATACTTCAACTCTGCTTTATTAACAAAGGTCATATTTCCGTTTTTGGTTTCCAGCCATAACACAAAAACAACATCTTGGCTAGATCCACGGTGCCTGAACAAACAGCAGAAGCCTCTAGAAGAATGTGAAGATGATGGTAAGAGACTAAAAATAGTGACGTAATACTGTGTTTGGTCCATTCCTAGATGACCTTTTTTTCCTTTTCCTTCTCTCTTTCTAACAACTAGTATTCAGAAAGATTTTTAAAAATTTTAAGAAATATTTATTAGTAAGTACAAAGAGACAGTATCCATTAAGTTGTAAAATCGCTGGGAATGTAAAACAGCCATTGAGGTGCCAGATCATTTAATAAAAGTCAAGGGGGTGCTACAAGTAAGAGGCCTCTGTTTTGGCAAAGGCATTTGAAAAGTCACTGATGCTGAACAAGACTCAAAGCTGTCTGACATGTTTGCTTCTTGGATCTCTGTGTGGGAGGGAGTGACTGAGTCTCTGCGTGCTCCGCTGTGTTCCGCTTCAACCGCCTGCTTCACGTGGATTGAGAGAGTTATGTTGTTATTTCCTTGTTTGAGCAGAAATAATTGCTTCACTTCTACTGTTAAATACTGACAGTCTGCACAGTGTTGTGATTGCTGAAACAAATTCCGTTCGAAAGTGTAGATTTGTGACACTGAAAATTTGCACTAAGATTTGGTATTCCTTGAGATGTTGGAAATGCAAGCCACTGTCCGATTTAGAGCAGCCAAATTCAGGACTGTTAAAAGAGGTCCCTTCCCGGCCTCCTTTAGGAGATGCTGGAAGAAAAAGCAAATTATAAAAATAACTTAAATGTTTGAGAAAACCTGTGAGGGAATTTTGGTCTACTGACCGGGAAACATGATGGTACTGAAATACATAATCTTGGCCAATACATTACTGTCATGGTAGACAGTTCTTAAAAATTGAAGGGTTTCCTTCATCAGTGTTGGTGCTGTCCTTGTAAAATCGGTTTCCAAAATATGATGAACCTCCTACTGGCATCAGTCATCTTAGTAAAAATCACAATTTTATTTCAGAAAAGAATCAATCAATTTTCACTGTTAGGTTCAACTCCGGCCTCCAGAACTACTGTTGACTGTTTTTACACATGTAGTTTTTCAACCTTTCCTGTCTTCCACTTGTGAGATTTTGCAGGGTGTGAGAGTTTACCTCTGCAGTCTAGGCTGCTGTGATGAAGCAGGTCACCAACTTCCCAGTGCACAGTGCAGGATACCCTCAAACCACAGGGATGTGCCAGGCGAGGAGCAGCCAGTACCACAAGGCTGCAGAGGGTGGCTGAGCTCCTCTGTTACACGGTTTTAAGTCTCCTCACAGAAGGGAAAGTCTTTCTCTCGTCCTCTTAGCAATCATAAAGCAAACATTGGAATAATTTGTTTAATTTGGAATAGAAACATACAGCTGGTATTATTGTATTTCATTGAGTTCATAATTTTGGAGAGCAGTGGCATCTTTGTTTATCAACTTCTTAAAATCAGCTAATTTCATCTTCCCACACACCCCTTCACTTCATTCACCAAGTTGCTCATTAATGGATATTTTTAACATTCATTAGTTAAAGCCGTTGCTTCATAGTTACAGTAGTGCTCTGCACTGCTTTGCTTGGCTGCTCTAATCTTGCTTAGCACATAAGAATAACTATGTATCAAAAAACAAAGAGGAAAGAAGGTTAGTTTTGCTTCATCATAGAAGCTGGAGGTTTTTTGGCAAGGGTCACTGTTGTGTGTCATTCCATAAAAGTCAGTGGGATGACTCCTCTGTTTTGTTTGGGGGATGTATGTGTGCATGTGAGTTGCCAGGCTCATCCCACCCTCTTTATGGATTTTATAAATATTAGATATTGTTTCAGATTGGTTTGGGTGCAGTTGCCTTGTGCTTTTGCTTCATCAGGATATGTGTCCCTAACAAAGTTTTTGCTTGTTGCCTATTGCTTAGGCTATCAAAGGAAATTTCAATTTGTATTTCACGCTAATGGTTCCAAACAACTGCTTTGATAGAATCTTTTGCAAGGAGGTCATGGAAGTGGTTTTTTGAGTGTCCACGTGTTGCAACCCTACATCTTCTGGTTGCTTCTGTCATTCATTTATGTGGCTTAAGCTTTCCTGTATTGGGTCCAAGATTGTTTTATACCATCTTTGTTCTGGTTTTGTCACCATCTTTCATTTTCAGACTGCATTATTATTATTTATAGGCCAAGCAATACTTTAATCATCTGTGTCACTGTTAACTTATGAATATGGAGCAGATAATGATAAGTGGAGCAACAGCGAATATTGATGGCTTTGTGTCTTTGAAAAATTATGTGATCTTTGTCCCAGGTGCCCTGCTAAAACTGGTGCATTCCTTTCTGTGCCTCACCAGTGCATCTGGACTGTGGGTCCGTGCCTCCAGTTAAACAAGGCACTTCACTTCATGCCTATCTTAAATCATCTGAGTAGGACAGTGAAGTCTGTTGGACCTTGTGTGCACATAAATTTAGGTGCTTTCTTGAAAACCTTGCTACATTAGTCCTTATTTAGGTGCAAGGTTTTCCTCTCAGATTTCTTCATTAGTATCCAGGTCTGGCCTTCTGATAGATTCATGTGTCTGTAGAACAGATTGCAAAGGTCAGACCACACGGATCTGAGGGAAAAGCCTCACTACAGTGAGAATGTCACAATTTCATAACTTTGCCATATCGAACCATGATATGGAAGTAGTCCATTGATGCAGATGCTTTAAGAGTGCAAGAGCCAGTTCTTTCATTATCTGCATCAAATCCATCAATATTCTGATCACTGGAGTGTGATAAATGGAAAGCTTGGGCTCGGTGTGTAGAAAATTAGTGCTGGTTCTGCTATTTGCTGTAGGGAATTTCTTGCTTGGGGCTGGTATCTGAAATTTTCTTTTAATTTTTTCTGTCTCATTTACTGCTCTTCCCTTGGAGAAGAAGGGGTGCACACGGAGGAACTGGACAGTGAACTAGGTAAATCATCCATCTCTCATTTTGATATTTGACTTCAACTGCACTGTTTTGAGCCTTTAATTACTTACTTTCTCCTTTGTATCATTTTGCATCTTTCAGGGTTTGGTTTTTTTTATTATTTTTTTTTATTTCAACAAGAGTAATTTATCAGCAAAACTTCCCCAGCACATAAAGCATTTATCTTTCCCTAGCTCCAGATCTACAGTGGTTTTCTTAATGATTCAGAGTTTTAAGAAGGCTAGAGAGCCCCAATCTTGCAAAGTTGTTTCGAAGCTGCTTCCTCCTGGACTTTGCAGAAGTTGGGGTCTTTTCCTTTGGCATCTCTGGATCCAGGAAAAAGCTTATGGATGCCAAAGATGAAATGAAGTAGCTCATGATGCTTTTTCACTGGGACCCAAGATATTTTCCAGACAATAGAAGCTAAGTGTGATTCAGAAAGTTTAAGTATTACATCGGATGCTTCAGCTGAGCTTGTGAATGAAACAGCTTAAAATTTTCCCTCAGTCAGTGATTTTATAAACAGATGATTTTCAGTGATGTGGTACACTTTTATTTGCTGCATCTCTTTGTGAAGGATGCTGTCTTGATATCTAATCTCAGCAGTGCTCATTGTGTTTATACTGATGGCAGAGGTAGTTGTTATTTCTGCTCAGCTATGCTCTAGTGCACTCGCAGAGCTGAAAGGATAAGAGGTTGCATAGGATTTTATTTCCACTAGGACTATTACTGCTTTTAAAAAAGACTGTAGTTACAGTTCATAGTTCTGCATACTGGAGGAATTGTATTACCAGAGAATTAAGCTCTGGTTTCTGTAATGACTTGCAAGTAAGTGTATTCTGCTCCCTGCTTCTGTGTGATGGATACGGCATCAGCAGCCAGCAGTGGACTTGCAACACTGCTCCACAAATGCTTCTTCTGAGTAATATGCCTGGGATAATATGCCTAACTTCTTACAGAGCAAGAATCTGAAAGAAATGACAATTTAAAGAAGAATGCAATCTCTTTAGTGGTCCACAAGTGTTATGTGCAGCTCATACAAATGATCATCAGCAGACCAAGTAGCATCGGAAGTGGGTGGATGCACATCAACAATCTGCAAAGTGTTCTCACAAAGGTCTTCACAACCAGTGGCTTAAAATGAGAGGGAGGTCTTAAAAAAGCGAATTTAGAGGCAATATTAAACAGAAATTAACTTTCTTTCAGTCTGCTGTCAGGAACTAGTGCAAGAGCAGAGCTGAAAAATAGATGCAGGAAAACTCATTAATTGATAAGCCTGACCCCGGATCTGCAGGCACTTACATACGAGTGTTCTGCTCGAACATCACGAGATGTTCCCTTTGTTTCCATGTAGAGTTTTATTGAGCTCACAGCCCGTCAATACGCTGTTGAGATGTGCAAATGTTGCAGTGTAAAGAAAGACATTTTCAAATTACTCAACTGGTTGCAGCAAATTAGGGAGGGGGCATGAAAACTTAGTATAGTTATAGTATCTCAGGTTAGTAAGAACTGGTTGGCAGCAGCTATTTAGCACTTTAACTTCTCAACAGTTTCTGTTCTAAATATAAGAAGATTAAGACTTGAGGCATTTTCACAATTTCTTGTTTTCCAAAGAGCTGTGGAGTAATAGGCATTTTAACAGAAGGTTGTTCTTCAGACACAAAAATTTAACCTATAGAGCAGAATTGGACATGGCTTGGACCAACCCTCCTGGCTTCACAGGGAGCAGTAAGAGCTGAGTGTGCTGAGTTCCTCTCCAGCTCCTTCACAGCAGTGCATGGCTGCAGCTGAAATACCCGGTGGCCAGAGAAGTTATTTTTTAGGAATCCATCCAGTCCCTCTGTATGTAGGGCAGGGTACTAGAGCATCTCAACAGGAATCCATGTACTTATCCAAGGCTTAAAATTGTGACATTAGATATTTGTCCGTTGAATTTACCCCTCTGCTGATAAATGCTCTGTGATTGCATTGGTGCTGCATGGATGTACCAAAATAAAAACCATGTGGCTCACTCAGGCATTTAGTAATGATACAATATGTTTTTTGAAATCTCATCTTTGTGATAAAATCAAATGCTTTGGGTCATCTTCAGTTTGGCAGGAGAGATAGCAAAAGGAGATGAATAATTTAAAGCAGCTAAGAAGCTAGACTGCAATATGGCTATGGAGAATATTGCCTTTTACTTTAGAGAACTTTTGGATGCTTGTAGGACTTAAAAAGTGCATCTACATAATCAACAAGAAATGTATTAAAAGCTGCAATTTTGTATATTGTTATACCTGAAAACATGGAGATTTGCTCCTTTAAAAAAAAACAACATAGACAGTAAACTGGAAAGATTTTGTCATAGTGTCATTTTTGAGGTTAGGAAAGTGATGGTGTTCTGATCTTTTGTGAAAATATTTTAAGAGGGAAGAAAAAAAAAATTTAATATCAAAATCTTTTTTGAACAGAAAAAAAAACCAAACCATTTTTTTCGTTTAAACTTTAAAAATAATAAAAAAAAAAAACACTTTATAGTCCAAAACAGACAAAAGATATTTAGCATGAAAACTGGTGGAACTCATTTGAAGGCATTTGTGCATCGCTTCTCCTTTTCTTCATTGACTTTTTTTTTTTTTCTTTCACACCAGCTTGATCTCTTTACCATTCTACTTTCACCACAGTGCAACAAACTAAATGGCTGCAACAGCTTGTGATTTTCCCAACTGCGTTCTAGGTCTTAATTGAATCACACTGAAGCTCTTGGAGCCAGTCCCGTGGTGTTCTCACCTTCTGGGACTCCTCTGCAAACCTGAGCATTCCCTTTGTGAAAAGTCTTTCAAGACTGGCTTCTAGCTTTCTTACTTTTTCTCAGATGAACTTGCAGGATGTAAAGGAATATCTAATTCTGAAGCATTCAATCTGCTGATAAAAACATGGAGTTTTATCATGCCCAGAAGTTAGCATTGGCTTGCATTTAATGGCTTATGTCTCAAGGAATCCAAAGATGTTAAACACAATGAGGATAAAATAATGATAAGAATGGAAAACCTACCTTTTATCTGCAAATAAGGGACATGTGGAGCAAAACCCATGAAAATTGATTTTGTCTGATCTCCAGCCAATTCTGAACACAAGCATAAACTTTGAGTAATTAGTCTATGTGGGTTTGTATAGATTCTGTGCCTCTCCAGTCTTGAGATATTTCTATCCTTATGGCAACATTATTCTAATTAATGGGCCATTGTTGATTGTATTGGCTCAGCAATTGATGCCATCAATGGAAATAAATCTCTGCATTTGATAATGAACAAACATAGATTGCTGTCAGTGTTGACAAATTTCATGTTAAATTTTGACAAATTATTTTGCATGAGGTATTTGAACTTGTGTTATCCAACAATGTTGGTTTTTTTCCATATTTAAATGAATGTGCAGAGTTGGTGGGACCATATGTGCACAGTCCATAGTGTGGTGGAGCCTTTTTCTGAGTTGTTTCACAGTATTACACAAGCACACCACTCTGTACTGTTAATAGGATGATTATTTTGTTACTCTCAGCCAACGGGAACATTGTGTTTAAATGAGTGGCACAAGGATCAGGCCCTTAAGTAGCACATACAGCTTTAATAACCCTCAGTTGGATGCTGAAGTGATTGCATTACATTTGTTAATTACAGTTAAAGTACTATCTGCAGTCCAGAAAATCAACAGGAACGAAAGTGGATCCGTTTCAAAATGTTAATTTTGTCTTCAGAAGTGTTTTTTGTCAATTATGGTAATGAAAGGAAGGAAATCTCTGTTCCATTTGACTATGTGTGTACTTACAGAAAGTGCTGTGCAATGAAATGCACCTGTGTGCCAGCCCCTCTCGGGTGGCTTCCATATGTTGGCATACATGTTAAATCCACCTTGTCCTGGTTGTGTGTTGGGCTCGCGGCAGAGCGATGCAAATCCCAAAGATGGGAGTAAAAAAATCCTCTTTTCTGCACTGGCGAGAATAAATGGCTCGGCCCTGGTACAGGAGATGGAAGTGGTCTCTGTCAGTGGGCTACAGTTTTTTGCCATAGTCTAACCCACCTTTATGAGTCGGTGTTAGAATGCCCTGGCCTTTCCTACACTGATTTTCCCTGCAGTGCTCCATCCAGGGCCACTGGCCATGGTGGAGAAAGTAGGGGGATACTTGGGGCAGTCCCAGACAGGAAATCTATGGAGCATTTGCTCATTTTTTGCAAAAAGCAAATCAAAAATTGACCGGTGTGGGCATCTTCCCTGTGACGTGCTGACCCGGCACAGAGGGCACAGGCTGGGCTGTTGGTGCCAGCCCTTCAGAGGGGGCAGGGATCATTCTGAAAAGCATCCAAAGCAAGCTCTGATCTACTGATGAGTTTTGCACGTTGGGCAGGAGCAGCCGCCTGTCAGAAAACGCCTGTCTTGGAGGCTTCAGTAATGCTTTTTCTATTTCCAGAGTTGCCTGCTGGCTGGGAGAAAATTGAGGATCCCGTATATGGTGTCTACTATGTAGAGTAAGTGCTGCTCCCTGTTTCGGTGTGGCTGTCGGGGGGAGGCTTTCCCTGCACCCCACTCTGTGCTGCTAACTTCTCAGACCAAGGAGGAGAAGAAGACCTTGCCTGGGGGATGTTATAGAGCCTGGGAGAGGGCAGCCCTGTCTGGCTATTCCCCATCCACCCCAGAGTGGGAGTGGACTCAGGGGAGACAGGAGTGCCCTAGGAGGGGGTTGAGCTCAAGGGAGACAGGAGCAGTGCAGGGTTGGAATGTGCAGAAACCCCAGCACCTCACAAATCTGTCCAGAAAATGAGTGTGCAATTAACTGAGTTCGAGTGCCTTTGTGCAGTGCTGTGGTCACAAAATGAGTGTGCAAACATTCCACCAGCCAGATGTGTCAGAAGACTCCCAAAAGGAGGAATGAAGGAGATGGTGTGACCAAACAGCCGTGGCAGAGGCTCTTCCATCAGGCTGTGTGGTTGTGAATAGAATTACAGGTTTAATGGGACTCTCTGTGGAATTAGAGCAGCTTCTCCTTTATCAACATGTTAGATTGGTCCTTTGGGAAACCAGAGATAGGAGTTTTGTTTCATCACTGACCCCATAAAATGAATTTTTAATTATGTGTATACTCCTGTCTAGTAGGATGGCTTATGATAGCCCTCAGAACAGACATGGGATACAGTTTCTGTCTGCTTTGGCTCATTTCTGACTCTACCATCTGTGCCTAGGGAAACAAGGTTAGCAAACTGTGTAATTAAGGCTTGACAGTTATTTACCAAAGACATCTAGAATATTTTTTGGCTATTAAATGCCATGCCAAGAGATCTTTACAGGATATTGTCCTGTCACTTTATATACGCATGCCTGTTAGTTTTGTGGCACTCCTTACTGATCGAATTAAATCAAAAAGTAACTGCAATAAGACATAATTTTATTTTACTTTCTGTGTCAAAGCTAGCAAGATGGTTATAATTTTAGCATTAGTCTCTGTCCCTTCAAATCAGGCACTCTGTTATTACATAGTAGTTTTTATTGAGAGACAATTGTATCATGAAAAAGTTTATATCATTTTTAAAGGAGTTATAATTTTTTCTTAGCTTTCTGAAGATATCTTGAAATGGGAAATTTTTTTCAGTGAGTGAGTTAGAACTCACTAACTTGTTTTTTATTTAGTAAGTTAAATATTTTTCTAGTGATTTAATATTGATCTTTAGCAGAAAAAAATCTGAACATAAATCCCTGGAGTGTTTCTGTCACAATTACTTGAAAATGTGGTTGGTTTTCATGTGTTTTTTTTATAAAGGCATACTGGATAGGAGACAATATAATAGCAAGCTCTTAAGGGTAAACTTTGCTTTTTATACAAAGATAGGCTTTAAGGTAATATATTTTTCTGAGGTCTACCTGCTCCTCTGCTGTAGCAAAATCACTACTGAAAATGGTTGAACAGTTGATGAGCCATTCAGGGAGTCCCAGCCCTGCCCCTGTCACCCCAGCATCTGTGGCTGCTGTTCATCACTTGGTTTAATGAGGTGGTTAATCCTCTGTTGAGTGTGTGCCTCGTCTGCCATGATGGGACTGGGCTGATGTTTTTTCTTTTCCTGGAACTGGTATGAAGTATTGGCTCTCAATGTCTCATAGTGCTCAAAAGCTGCCTGAGGAAAGCAGCTGAAGTTTCACTAAATGCTGGTTTCCACTGGGAGTATTTGCTGGTGGCTGATTCTGGATAGATTTTGATTCATTTGGAGCCCAGCTCATAGCCTGCATCCCTGCAGATATTTTTAAAACACCCTGTGTGCATTGATCAGATCACTGACAGATGTTGGGTTTGCTTAGTTTTGTTTTATTTTGTTTTGGTTTGTTTTTAACTTGGGTGAGACAGGAAATGACTGCACCTCTGGGAATCTGATTAAAGCAGGGATGATACAGGCTTGTCTTTTACAATGTAATCAGACAGTGTGCCTTTCCTGCTTTAATCTCATTTTTCACAGGTAGATCACTAATGTATTTGAAGGAATTAGCCATCCCTACTCGAGACATCATATCAATACCAGAATCTGCTTGTTTTTCTAAATACTCTTTTTGGGACAACTGGATGAGCCTTGCTCCACACCCACTGCTGTTGAGTTTGCTTGGTATTTTACTCCTTTCCTCAGAAAGAGGAGTTTCAATGCCCAGCCCTCATTCCCGCTTGTTGCACAAAGGGTTTCCCTAATTCATCACTCTCTTCCATCTGCAGCCACATCAACCGGAAGACACAGTACGAAAACCCAGTTCTTGAAGCAAAGAGGAAGAAGCAGCTCGAGCAACAGCAACAGCCTCCAGAAGGTTGGCACCCTTGAGGGTGTGGTGGGTGGCCTGCTCCTGGGGGAATTCCTCCCAGGCCGAGGCAGCACCGTGCCTGTGTGTTTGTCCTTCCCTCCATGGCCGTAGTGTGTAAAGGCAAAGTGGTGTGCACAGGAAGGGCTGTGCTTGTCCTTCACAGAAGACGCAGCAAAGGAGGAAATCTAAGCTGTATCACTTAAACATAGAAGGTTTCAACCTTGTTAAACAGGAGAGATTTTTCTTTATATGTCCTGTGTTTCTGGAAAGTTTCTAGACTTCCCAGAGACAGCTAAAACACATTTTCCTCTTCAGTCTGCTCCGTCAAGTTAGTCACTGTAGCTGGTGTTGTTCCAGTCTGCACTGGGACTCAGGCTGTCAGAGGGGATGAGGAGTGGGCACTTACATGCAGTAGATAAACCCTGCATGAGAGCCTTCATAAACTGAGACCTTTGTATGTTGTCAGGCTCTAAAATCTGAAGTAATTTCCTCGTTTTGAAACACTTTTTAAAAATTATTTTCCTCCCTCCTGGCCCCTTTTTTTCTTTCTTTCTTTCTTTTTACGTTTTTTTCTTCAAATGCAGCCCAACTGCAGTGAGGGCCCTGTGGCATTTGGGTTTGTTCTCCTATTTAGATGCCATGAGTGGTGCAGGGAGCAGATTTCATTTAAATGTCAAGTCCACTTAGATGCAAATCACATCCCAAGTTTCAGTGTGAGATAGAATGTCCCAGCAGATGGATATAGAGGTCCTTCAGAACTGGTTTTTGGACATCCCATTCATTTTATTCCCTCTGTCTGTGACTGTTTCCTCTCTTGCCATACTTCTCACCTCTCCTCTGCTTGACCCCCACACTCCCAGCATGAGCACATGCGGCAGCTCATGGTGCTGTTGTGAAACCAGTAACATTTCCCTCTCTGACCTCTCTAGAATGGACAGAGGAGTGTCCATCTCTCCCTCCACCTGCTGCTCCAAACCATGTTTCAAACAACCAAGAGGCAGTTCGGGAAGCACCAGTACAAGGTAACAGCCTTGTTAAACCAGTTGTAAAAGAGCAACAAGTGGTTTTTTCCTGAGAATGAAATTCCCTCAGTCACCACAAGGGCAGTATTTCCATGACTGGTAAGACACCAGGGCCTGTGCCTGCTTATCTGAATTCCCAGATTTTGAGACTAGTTGTTTCAAGACTACATTCGTTGCTGAATGCAAGAGGTGAATGAGATAATGTGCATCAAAAAGAGGATTGTGGCTATTCTCTGTGTAGCGTTCCAAGTTTTCAAAAGCAGTGCACTTACTCAGAAGTTGTATTTTGTACAGGTACTTCGGGCTATTACAGCCTTATTTATTGTGTCAGTGGTCTGTGTAGCCAGTTACTCACAGACCAGTTGTTTGCCTTAAATAACTCACCAGGCAGGACATGAATCATTCCTGAATTTGCAGCATGAGCTGAAACATTGCCAGGTCAGGTCACACCAGTAAGGGCAGGGAGTTCCACTTGTACCTGTGGCAGTAAAGTGCTCTCTGGTTACAAGTGGCTGTAAGTAGGTTTATTTTTGACCACATCTGAATTACATAGCAAGTGTGTGGCATTGCCCTGGTCTGCAGGAGGCAGAGCCTGGGGAAGGTGAAAGGGGGAATCTGGTTGGAATGCATCTTCCTGACAGAGCTGGGAGCAGCTGGGATCTGGGAAGTACTCCCATGGTCTCTGAAGGGAAACCTGACTGGAGTGCTGCTGTCCCAGGCAGCCTTTCCTGCCATCAAGAGCCAGGAAGTGCTCTCTGCAGCAGGTGGAAGCAGATCAGCCCTTCCAAAACAGATGTGGAATTTCACAGGACCCAAAGCCCCCAGCACAGTCCTAAGGGGTATTAGAGTACATTAGAGTAATCTGACCTGGTAACAAAGGAAAAACATGGGAGGTCTGAGGATGACACCCTGACCACCAGGCACCTGAGTTTAGAGATGTCATCAGAGTGCCCCAAAAATGCTGATCATCCTCCTGGAGGCATCTGTGAATGCCACCTTTGCCTTTCCCGCAGTCAGGCTGAAGCAAGGGCTGCCCAAGCATCCAGACATGGCGATGCAAAGGGGCCATCACATAGGGGTGATGTCGGGAGCCTACTCAGCCACCAAAATTGTGCTTCAGTGTTAGAGCAGAGCATTAACCTGTCTCAGCACCACTCTGAGTGACATGTCCTGGTACCTGCTGATGACTCCTCCCCTCTTTCATTCCTTCCTCTTCCTTTCTCAGTGCTGCTCCCTCTTCTCTCGCTCCCTATCTGCAGCAGCTTTTCTCCCAGATGTGCCCAGAGGTTTCCATCTCTCCCCCTCATAGTACTGCTGGCAGGGACGTGGGCATAAGGAGCCCTCCCAGTGTCCCTGGCAACACTCTCACAGCCTGGGTTTTGTAGATAAACTAATTTCAAATGTGATACCCTCTTGAATGCTGTAGGTGGGATGTAGCCTGTGGTGCGGCTGTCCTGCTGCTGCAGGGAAGCTCAGCTTGTGTCTGTGGGCAGACACCAGTGAACTCTGCTTGTTCTGCTTGTCCTGTGAACCAGAAATGAGCCCTGCTGCACTCTGCCTCTCGGCTGTGTTTGTTACCCGAGACACTGGCTTGCACTTTGATAGCCAGGGCTTTTTTGCAGGCTGGGGTATGAGCAGAACATCTGCCCGCAATGTGCAGGATTGTTCCTCTGACACCCTTCAAAAGCAGAAAACTACAAGTCCTCATGCTGCCTCCTCATGAATAATCTTCAAATATACATTTTTCCCCCCAGTCAAAGGCTTATGAGTCTCAAATCCCCTCGCTCTCCCCCGGGGTCTCCTTTCTGAGCAGAGGCCCACAGCAATGCTGTGAGGTGTCTGAAAGTGTGCCAGCTCTGCTGGCTGCGATACCCACTGCTGATCCCAGAGCTGTCACCAGAGGGCTTAGTGGCACAGGCTAAGCATTAAAAACAATTAAAAGTGCAAAGGTGTTTAGTGTTGACACTGTGAGGTGCAGCAACCACGATCCCTTTCCTCAGCCTGTGCAACATGCTTTGCAAGCATGTGCTTTTGCCCATGGAGCACCTCTTTCCCTCTTAACTGTGCTCCCAGAGAGCATTCCCAGTCCTCCAGCACAACTGCTCTGGTCCTGGGCTGCTCTTTGGTTCGTACTTTACACCGGGAGGGTTTCATCCACAGCAGGCAAGGAGCAGAAGGGGAAGAGAAAAGACTTCAGTGTCTGAAGAACAACATCAGCGTCCTCCCCTTTTTTACCAGAGGAGGTCACAGGGTAGCAGCAGTGGTGGGGCTGAGGGTCATCCTAAAGGGTATCAGTGTCTTGTCAGAGCTCAGAACTTTCTTTTTGCTCAGTGAGTTAGGAGAAAGTCAAATAGTGAAAAACATAATGATACTTCTTTCTGCAGAAACTCTCACTGTAGACTCGTTCTGTAGGAGGCCACCTAACCTTGCCCTATCCTTCCTGGGAAGGATATAACCACCTCAGGACAGAGATAAGACACACATCTCGCCCAGCTTTAATATATTCCATTCTTCAAAGCAGCATGTTTTCCCCTTTGTACCCTCGGGGCTTTGGTGCACACGACCACAGCTAACAAAGTGCCAGGTACTGGGGTTTTATTCATGCCTTTTACTGCATGCCTGGATCCAGGGAGACATGTGGAGTGTGATGAGATGGTGCAGGACTGAAGTGCAGTCCTGTCCCTGCACACTGCTGTGTTTGTCCATGGACTCTTTAGAATGAGGAGGGGCAGAGGAAGAAGAGACCAGACACTCTTGCCTGCCTGCTTATAGATTTTTTTCCAAACTTCCTACACAGGAAAACCCTTTTTTACACGAAACCCTTCTGAGCTGAAAGGGAAGTTCATCCACACCAAGCTAAGGAAAAGCAGCAGGGGGTTTGGCTTCACCGTCGTTGGAGGAGATGAGCCAGATGAATTCCTCCAAATCAAAAGTTTGGTGCTTGACGGTCCTGCAGCGTTGGATGGCAAAATGGAAACAGGTACTGATGCTTTATATCAAAACCATCACTACCACTTTGGTTTGTGTTTTTGCAGCTGGTTTGAAGTGCCATTCATGAAGTACTGCAGTTTTCATCCCCTTGTTGGGGAGAGGCATTCAACTTTCCTATCAGCAAGTGAGGAAGTGAGATATGTTGAGGAATATATCCAGAATCTTGGGAACAGACACTTCATGTGTTGGAATTCCATCTCAGTGTCAAAATACCCAGCTGGGATGCTGCCAGCTCCTGCTCTCCCCACACTGATCTGAGTAGAGGAGCCAGCAGTTGTGGGGTTCCACATCAGGCTATGGGTTACTGCTCCCAGCTGTGACAATGGATGATGGATTTTTGTAGGGCAGCACCACCACATGTTTGTATCTCTGCCATGCTGCTTGCCCCTTTCCAAAGCTACTCCCAAG
This sequence comes from Tichodroma muraria, assembly GCA_013390105.1. NCBI lineage: Eukaryota > Metazoa > Chordata > Aves > Passeriformes > Sittidae > Tichodroma > Tichodroma muraria. The sequence goes on along the minus strand of WAAG01050057.1, from coordinate 82,934 downwards.
GAATGGGCAGAGCAGTGGGCTAATCTGCATTTCCCTGTGTGCAGGCACCAAGGGCAAATTAATTTTGCCAGAGATCTGGTCCACCACAATTTCTTTTGAAATGTGAAATATGGTTTAGTGGTGAACACAGTGGTGCTGGGTTAATGGTTTGACTCAGTGTTCTTGGAGGTATTTTTCCAGCTTGATTCTATGAAATCTTCTCAGGCTTCATCTGAGGTCACAACTCCTCACTTTCAGCTGGAGTATCACAGCACTTAACATCCCTGTTTTGCACCCCCAGTGTTAATAAAATGACTCATAACTTAATCGATATCTGTTTTTCAAGCTGGAGTATGAGACAGGACAAGTGGCACTCACTGTGGTTGAGCAGTTGGTATTTGAGAATGTTCTGTTACAGCTCCCATGTGCTCTCAATTTTGTTTCTATCATGTCAACGTGTAACAGTGAGAGCCGGACTTCAAAATAGCTGTGAAATGAGCCATATACCATCATATAAATTCATTAACTTTTTGTATGGGCCAATTCCATTTTCACTTTCAAAAACATTTATTTACATAAAGGCTTTATGCCATGAATTCACTAAGTTCTTCTCACCCCAGTGTCAACGCCTTTTTCTTGTGCTGAAATGCTGCCGTTGCCTGTGAGTGGTACCTGTGGATGCTGCAGATCTGCTCTCAGGCTCTAGCCCTCCCCTTCCTGCAGTGCACAAAATGTATTTTCTTGGTCTCTCTGTCTGTGCCCACTGCAGGGGACGTCATAGTCAGCGTGAACGACACCTGTGTGCTGGGGCACACTCACGCCCAGGTGGTGAAAATCTTCCAGTCCATCCCCATCGGTGCCAGCGTGGACCTCGAACTGTGCCGGGGCTACCCCCTGCCCTTTGACCCCGACGACCCCAACACGAGCCTGGTCACGTCCGTGGCAATTTTGGACAAAGAGCCGATCATTGTGAACGGGCAGGAAAACTACGACTCCCCGGCGAGCCACAGTAGTAAAACAGGGAAAGTAAATGGCACAAAGGAGGCGAGGCCCAGCAGCCCAGCTGAGGTCTCCTCCAATGGACCCCATGGCTACCCCAACGACACGGTGTCTTTGGCATCCTCGATAGCAACGCAGCCTGAACTCATAACTGTGCACATAGTGAAAGGGCCCATGGGCTTTGGGTTTACTATAGCAGACAGTCCCGGTGGGGGCGGCCAAAGAGTGAAACAAATTGTGGACAGCCCTCGGTGCCGCGGCCTGAAGGAGGGCGACCTCATAGTCGAAGTCAACAAGAAGAATGTGCAGAGCCTCACTCACAACCAGGTGGTGGATATGCTGATTGAATGTCCCAAGGGAAGCGAAGTCACGTTGCTGGTGCAGCGAGGAGGTAAGTCTTCAAAACTGCTTTAAAACACCTCTTCTTGAAATTAAAAAAAGGAAAAAATGCATGTCACAAAAGATCTGCTCTCCTAAGCTTCTCTGTAGAAATGTTTTTTTTTCTTGAGGTGTAGGAACTGCCTCAAGTTGGCAGTTGTCAGGTCACATAGATGGTTAAAATTATTTATAGTGTGTTGCTGCACTGTGGGGGATGCTCAGGTTCCCAGCTGCACACAAAGCTGGTAAGGGGCAGGAGGGTGGTGTGGTTACACCTTTGCTTACATAACAAACCCTGGTCTCATGCTCAGGAAACTTCAATGTTTTAAATAGAACGTGGACATTCCTTGAGCTATTCTGAGATATGGAAGACTGGTAATATGTTCTGTAATTTCCTGTGCTCAAAATCAGATGCTTAATGACTCTTCATTGGGGAAGGATTATACCTGGGATACATTTGAGAGCATAGAAGAGAATTTAAATTTCTCCAAGTTGTAAGCAATTGCCATGTGACTTCTGCACATTTGTTTGCTGTGCCTCTGGGAGCTGAGCTCTTTTTTTGGTAGCATTGCTGAGGCCACCAGCAGGTACAAAACCCATCCCACAGGCAGCCCACATGGAGCATGGTTGGCAAGTAGCCTGTCAGTGGTCAGTCCGTCCACAGGAACGCTTTCCCTGCGCATAGTAAGTGTAAAGTAACCTGAGGTAACACCCCTTCAGCCTGTGGATTGAGATTACTGAAGAGGCCAAGATCACAGGCAAAGTCCGGGTCGGCCGTTGAGAGCAAAATCAAGAGCGGAGGGGTCAGCTCTCCCTCTCTCCCCGGCATTGGCATTGGGGCTCTCAGAGGGACAAAAGCCTGTCCCCACTGTGCTCCCTGTCCCATGCAGGTTTTTGTGGCCAGCACACACGTGGGTGCCCAGTGGGTGACAGGAATGACCTTGCTGCAGAGGCAGAGTTAAACAGACAAGTAGGTGCTGAGCACAGCCCCCAGCCAGCCCTGGGGGGAGGGTGTGCTATGAAAGTACTTCCCTGCTGACTTTTCTGAACTGTTCTGATTGTAGTGAACACCAAAAGCCAGTCCATTTTAACAAGGGACAAGTTGTTTCCTGAGTTCACAAGTCTGGTTTGTTGTTTTCCAAGACCTATTTCAAGGCATTGAATGCATTGATTCTGCAATTAATAGCAGCTCTGGAGAAAGCACTGCCTTTCCTATACTCCTTTCTTTCCAAGTGCTTACTGTGTTTTTGTATTTTGATAGTAAATTAGAAAGTAGAGAACAGAATATATTAAGAATTCTCCAATTTTCAAAGTGTGAGTTCCTTAAAGACTTTCAGTACTAGAGAGATTTAAAAAGTGCACTTCATTCTCATGATTAATATATGTATTATGGAGAAAATATGGTTGGAAGAAAAATAGCAGCTATTATTAATCCTCCTGGAGAGTGCATATATATCTGGTAACACCATATATTAATTATTTGAATTGTGCCTGACATTTAATAATCCTCCTAAAGCCTTGAAGGCATAATGAAAAGTTTTGATGAGGAAATAAAAGCCTAGTTTTAATAAAATAGTAAATAGCTCCCTGGTAATATTTTTGATTTCTTTTTATTTATTTATTTTTTATTTAATCAAGATACTAACCACATTTGCTATTACCTTCCTGGATAAGGTACCATGTCAGTCTCCTTGAACTGCCTTTCTCCCTCCTTCAAGGTCCTCACATTTCCATCTCAGCACAGAGCACTTGCAGCTTTGAATTTCATGCTCTTGAGGTGCAGAACTTTGAGAACCTGGCAGCCCTGGTCCAAGGGCTCTCCTCACTTCCAGAGGAAAGCTGGACCAAGAGGCGCTCAAGCTATGGCAGGGAAGCCAAGCAGAGCGTACACAGTAGTAGCCTCAGAACAAAAACCACTCAGGTTCAAAATCAAAACCAGTTTAAGGCTTCCAAGGTGATGTTGGGGGATGAGAGGCTGGACATGCCCCAGCCATGTGCCCTCACAGCCCAGAAATCCATCTGTGTCCTGAGCTTCAGCCAAAGTGCTGTGGGCAGCAGCTGAGGGGGGACTCTGCCCCTCTGCTCCACCTTGTGAGATCCCACCTGGAGCACTGCATCCAGCTCGGGGGGCTCAGCATTGGAACCACACGGGCCTGTGGGAGCAAGTCCAGAGGAGGCCTCCAAGATGATCAGAGGGATGAGGGTATGAGTAGCTCTGCTGTGAGTACAGGCTGAGAGTGAGGGCTGCTCAAGGTGAAAAGAGAAAGCTTCAGGGAAACCTTGTAGCACCCTCCAGTACATAAAGGGTCCTACAAGATTGCTGGAGAATGACTTTTCACAAGAGCATGTAGAGACAGGACAGGGGGAATGGCTTTAAACTGAAAGTAGGCAGGTTTGGATTGGATATTGGGAAGAAGTTGTTCCCCGTGATGGTGCAGAGGCCCTGGCACAGGGTGCCCAGAGAAGCTGTGGCTGCCCCATCCCTGGAAGTGCCCGAGGCCAGGCTGGATGGGGTTTGGAGCACCCTGGGGTAGTGGAAGGTGTCCTGTGCCCAGCAACATGGTTGGAACTAGATGATCTTTAAGGTCCTTTACAACCTAAACAACTTAAAAAAACAAAAGGTGGAACTGGCTAAAATCCACCTGGCACTCAGTGCTGCTGCACTTGGGTCCCTTTCCCTGTAACTTTACCTCGTGCTACCCCTGCCAAGCCTCTCCTCAGCAGCACCATCCCCAGACAAGGCGCCGCTATTTTATTTTGGTCCGATTGCAGAAATGTATTTGGCTCGGGTGTCTGATGAGCTCCTTCAGGGCTTTTGAAGCTGTTCTTCAGCTTCCCTGTCACTTGTCCTTTCCTCCTCCTCCCTCTGGTGTCCAGTGAGGAAAGTGCTCAGATGCTGTCAGCATTCTTCCTTCAGCCCAACACTCGCATTCAGTCCTGCTGTGCAGGAAGCATCCCTGCTACACTAAGGCTTGTGTTCAAGAGCTGTCAAAAGGATTTTCAGAAGTGATTACTAATCAAGAAGAAAAATATCAGAAAGAGATGTGCAATATACAGGAAAAGCTCTGCCTGCTCCAAGCTGCTGGTGCACTCCCAACAAGGAGATCTAATTGTTAAAATGCAAACCCAGAGCTGCAGAGAACAGTCTGTAAAATACTTACTCTGGAGTGTGTTCAGCTGAAGCGCTGGCTTATGGGAGAGGGCAAATTCTTCTGCTGCCTCTGAGAGAGGAACACAAGGATGGTTTCAGGAGGGATGAAGCTGAAATGCCCCCTCTGTGTGCTCATGTGTCATCTAAAATTGTTTGCAGGATTGGGGCAGAGCGATAAATACTTCAATACAAAGTTAGATCACTGAGAATTTGCTTCCCAGTGGCCTTATAGAAAATTTACATTGTCTATGTTCTGGTTTAATTTTTTATTTTCTTCTCCCTTCTCTGCTCTGTAGGATTAATCATATTGTGTTGTTTTCCTCTTTCACCTATATGTGGATAAAACTGGATAAAACTCACTGGTCTTGAGGGGTTCAGAAAGAGTTCAGCCCCCCCAGGGTGCAGAGGGTTGATTGGGCTGATTGGCAAAGCTGCTTTTGCTTAGCAAAATAAAGGGACAGAGGGGACAAAATAATTATTGTCTCTATCAGGCAGGAGAGATAGAAGGTACTTAAATGAAGGAATTGGCTGAACTGTATGTTGTTTGGCTGTGAGTAATTTAAACTGGAAATGAGAAGAGAGTGCCAAGCCATTAGAGCCTGTAAGTCAAACTGGAGGAGGCATGAAGGCTTTACTGCCTGAAGGTGAAGCTCAGCACGTTTGAAGGGGACAGGACATGGTGCCTGCAACAGCAGTGCAATGCTTGATAACCCAGCAGGACCATTTGAGAGCTCTGCACCTGAAAGAAAACCAGTGCTGCTACTGCAAAATGCAGAATTTATAATATATAATATTTATAAATATGCAAAAACCGTATGTTTTTGTCTCTGCACTGGAAATTGTGATTACAAACCTTGGTTATTTTAAAGAATTATTGTTAATGCGGCCACAAAGGTACAACTTTATTTTGAATGTTTGTAGCTGAAAAGGTTCTTTTAACCTTGTACCTACCAAGTACATAAAGTACTTTCCACAAAAAAAAAATAAAATTAAAAGCAAAGAAACAAGGTAATATTTTTTGGCACTTGAAATCCATTAGTCATTGAAGCCTTGCCTATGCACTGTAATCAAATGAAATAAGCAAGTCTCAAATACCTCTCCATTCTGCACAGACTCTATTCATAATAAAAGAAACATTTTGTCAGAATGATTTCCCTGCTTCACAAGGGACTTTTATTCTGGAAGTTGTGTCTGTCTCGGGACAGGTGGGGGGCTGTGTCAGAACAAGTTATTCTGCAAAACTACTGTGCTGTATTTTTTGGAATCACTAAGATTTAATATTTGTTTCAGTGAAAACTTTCATGTGTTTTATATTTTGTGAATTACTTCTGATTAAAGAGGATTATTTTTCCTTTTTTTCCTCCTTTTTTTAGGTCAGTCTTCAGGTTAACCAAAATATATGTGTTTAGTTTGTGTTCAGTTCCAAGAATTACACTGAGCAGTGTTTGTGCAGGTTTGAATGGGCAATTTACCTTCAAAGCTCTCACAGTTCGTGCTTAGTTGCATCTTTATTTACTGGAAGGTCAAAAATAGCATAAACCTTGAGCCTGATCTATGTAATCCCCTGGAAGATGTGTTCCTACTTTGCTCCAGATCAAAGTAAAGGCACACAGGTGAAATGTCACTCACATGTCATGTGCAAATCAGTGCCATTTCTAGTTGCTTTCCCCAGTGCCAAACTCATGTTAAACTGGAGAATGAAAACACATCTTCTGAAAAAAATATATTTGCTAGATAGATATATAGATATACACTAGATAAATGTATTTTGTGAGAAGAAGAATCAATGCAGCATCTACTTGTCTAAATGCCCATCAGTACGTGGCATTCAGAGTACCTGAGTTTTACCTCCATGTAAAAGTCCATAGTAAATTCCCTATTTATGGTTCAATGGGATGAAAGGTGCCTGTGGGGAGCAGTGAGGTTGGTGGAAACAGGAAGAGGTCTGTTCCAATAGTCCTGCTCACTTGGTCCTCAGGTCAGTAGATTAAAAAAGTTCCTTGTGACACATGTAACTAAAACAAAAATTTGCAACAATGGAAAAAAATTACAAAGCTCTAAAGCAGTAAATGAATCGGGTCTCCCTAGCTACATGGACCTTCCCTTACTGGAATTCCCACCTGGAAATGAAGTTTTCTCTTCATTTCTTTGGCTGGAACTGGATCATTGAGCGGTAGGAGCAATAAGAAAAAAAAAGAAGAAGGGGTGGAATTAGAGCTCCTTTTCATTTGCTATCCCTAATGATGTAAAACCGTGGCATAATTAGAGCTGCAATCAGCTATTCAGTGCAGGCTTGAACTCTTTTGAACAAGCCACTCACTTCTGTTACCCTTTAGGCTTGCAGTGAAGAGTGAGTTGAAAGTCATGCCACTTAAGCATCGAGCTGCCAGAAAATTTCAAACTGTCTTAGCAGCTGCTGAATTGGAGAGAAAGTGAGTCCAAACTGCATTTGGGACAAAAATCACAACCTGGGAGTCATCTGATGGTTACCACAGAGCACGTTTACCAGTGCCAAAGCTTGTGGAATGGGAAGAAAAGTTCACCATTTCCAGCAGTGCTTTCAGCTCAAGCACAGGGGGACCAGAGCTTTATAGTGAGGTCTTTGTGCTGTGTTTGTATCTAGGAACTCCCTGGACCCCATCTGGCCGAGCACAGAGCTGCTGGTGCCAGGCATTGTCCTTGTCCCACCGTCATGGTTGGTTTTCTAGTGGCAGCTCCTTCCCTGGACCCCCAGAAGAGAGGCAGATCTAATTCTTTTCTGCCCTCTGGTGTGCTCAGTTGACTTCCAAACTTTTTAAAAATGCCTTTTCAAATCGTCTCTTTTTTCCTTGTCTTACCATCTGTCCGTCACCACCAGCTACCAAATCTCCTGGTACCTTCTACTCAGGTGTCTTCCACCAAACCTGTTTGTTGAATCTTTCAATTTGTCACTCAGTAGAGGTTGTTTTGAGCCGGATGCTGAAAAATACCTGATATTGTAGTACAAATAATACCATCCAGACTCATGGGCATACCCCTCACTGGTTAGTAAATAATATTTAGGAAATCACAATTGTTGTATGCTTAAAGAAATATAAGTCCATGTATAAGGCCAAGATTGATTTTTCAAGTTCATTACTTTGTATTCCAGGGTCATTACTTTGTAATTCCAGAGTTATGAATTTCCTGGTTAAACTTGGAATATCATTTGGCATTTAAAAATTTGTCTTCAATTGTTTCCTCTTGTTTATTTTTGTTACTGTTTCCTTTAAAGAGCTTTACCTGACAAGAAGGGGATAAGATCAGTGAAGCTGGTTTACAAACTGTGTTAGAAATGAGATGTTTTAAATTAAAAGTTTTGCATTGTGCCTTTTCGCCATTTTCTGAAAACAGGCAATCCTAGTAAAAAGGCCTTGTTAAAATTTAGGTGCAGGGAAAGGAGCAGGACTGGGGGAACCTTTAGTTGGGAGTAGCTGAACCTTTTTTTTCCCAAACACTAAGTCACTCTTTGTCATTCTCTTCTCTCTGTTGATTGGAATTATATTCTAAGGCCAAAAGAAGCTGTTGAAATTTTAAAGGAAGTTTAAAACAAGTTTGATGCAGCATTTGCTATTCCCTCACAGCCTTATTCTGATTAGGCACTAGTGTATTAAGGAGCAGATAGGAAAATCAGTCGAAGTCAGGAAAAGATGAAATAAAGGAAATGTTACAAGTTTACATATTTTTAATAAGAAGTTTGAAGTTCATACCCCTCATTAGAATTGCTTGTGTGCATGTGTTTCAATCCAGTGTGCGAGTTAATTTTCCTGCAGCAGCTCCGGAGTGTTAGATACGCCTTTTTTGGGACAATGCTGTGTATTGTTATGCAGCACCACACACTGATCACTGTAATTGGTTTTGTAAAGCAAGCGAGCAGAAACT